>JAYJMH010058415.1:0-12564 GCA_036873815.1 Phacellophora camtschatica | reverse complement strand
TCAGTATATCTTCTGTTTGGAATACTGGAATCTGAAAACCGTCAGTATATCTTCTTCGTTAAAAGGGCACTTTTGCCGCCCTTGCCCCCCTTGGGAAAGGGCAGGAGGGGCGCTTGCCCCCCCGCGCCCTCCCTCTCCGGTGCTACATCCTGCCAAACGAAATTTAGATGGGAAGCACATACAAACCAACTCAATTTAAAAGACGAGAGAACGTTGAAATATATGAAAAATAAATAAAATGTTGCCTCTCGAAAATATGAGGTTTTAGGCTGTTTGTCAACGGACCTTCCTGAAACGAAAAAAGTTAAATCCAAGCGTGAAAGGGGTTGAACAATATGAAATAAATATTTCCATAATACCGGCCCCAGAAGGGAGGGTACTTTCTGATTTACAACACAAGCAAATTACAAGTCTACGCCAAAGTTTATTTTTGCTGACTCCCAAATATTGAGCTAACTTTTCGGTGATCCCAAATATTGGTAATAGGTGTTTGACTTTCAATTATCAAGAACGTGGCAGGCATACCAAGGTATTCTATTTTTTGGGTCATACCATTATTCACGGTCGAAGACTTATCAAAACATGCTCCTTCGCGTACGAAAAAAGTATTCGCATACCCCAAATATTGTTGGGCATAATTCACAAACTCCAAATATTAACTTTCCTTTTCTTTTCAATTCACGAACCCCAAATATTGTTGACAAAATTCACAGATCCGAAATATTGATAAACGGAAAAATCCCCCCCCCCCCCCGTATTGAAAAATATTGTCTTACTGTGCCAGCTGCAGGGTCATTGATATCAAGGTCCTCTTTGTCGTATGTTTCGCTGATCTCTTTGATTCTATTCAGCACTCCAAGACGGACAAAATGAACAAGAAAAACGTCTTTGCCCTTGCTCATGAGATCTTCAACGCAATGAAAAGCAGTCAAATGTCCTTCGTCATCATCCTAAAATAATAGAAATTAAATGTCATATCTTCTTTTACCAATAAAATGCTAAGCTACCATAAAAACACATACACAGGTGAGCATGTCAAAACATAGCAACCCTGCAACCTTTATATAGAATATTTAAGTAAAGACAATCTACATGTTACAATTATTGAACATTTAAACTACCGAATGTCCCAGGAAAATGGCTACACGCTTCCAAAGCTATTGTGAAGGATCTTTACATTTAATATTTCTGTTTCTGGTTGCATTTAATAAACTATATTTCAACTTAAAGTTTGATACCTTTGTTGGCAAAATCAACTGAATAACCACTAAGTTATGACCAATAATAACTAATGTTTAGGGCTTCTTCAAAACCCAGAGGTTAGCCTTTCCATTGTATTGCTGAAAATTAATTGTTTATGACATAGAAGCTTTGAAATAAACATTTGAACAGTTTTGAAGAATGAATAGCAACACACAGGAATACATTGAAATTTAATTATAATTATGTTTATATATATAATTATAATTGCAATTTTTAATACAATGGGAAGAGAAATTGAAAACATTAATATGAGATTCATAGTGGGAAACGAGGCGGTGGCCATCGGGTCCCCATCATGAAAAACACATGCAATTTATACTTAAATTTACATCACAATATATGAAGGTGAAAAATAACATCATGCCATGCCATACAAAAAAACAACATGCATTTATTATAACGAATAAAAATTCAATTGATTGGAATTAAATTCAAGTCCCCTATAATAGACGTCCTTGGAAATAAAAGTAATTCTGTTGTGCTACAGGACTAGCCTTGTTTTCAAATTTGATGAAATTCCCACCAGTACAAAAATGTTTAAACTTCGATCTCTCTTGAGTCCTTTGGGAGAGAAAAAGGCAAGAATAACCATCCTCAATGGAAATACAGGATTAGACTCGTGTCCAGGTTCCCTTTTCGAAAAGGTCTATTTCATGCTCATCTCCTGTGTGCGTTGTTTTTTTCCTCAAGGGTAAATGCATGCAAAATTTTGTTTAATTCCAGAAATTCTGATTAAAGTAAGAAATAATAATTTAATATTGAAAGTATGTTCTATCAAAATGCAAATGTAGTACTTTCATCATAGTTAAGTTACGTCACCTGTACTGCTCCCACCAAAGCAGCTGATAAAAAACGCTGGAAAAAAAGGAAATAAACAAACTAAACAAGCCATTCATCTAAGTATACTAAAACATTTGCTAGATCGCAATTTAACATACCTCCACATTCAAAACAGCAGATAGCACTTCAACGACATTTGATGCAATGCTGCTTGATGTGATAACTTCTGACATCATCTCTTGCGGGATGAAATGTATCACCTTTTTCATGATAGCTAAAGTCGCTTTTCTGATCGACGGAATCAGACTTGACCTAAAAGTGTACGCAAAAACTGGAAGCAACCTCTTGACATAGAGCGGTGCCATTTCACGATCACCTTTCACTAGCGGTTCTGCTGGCTCTTCTTTTTCTTTGTCTGTAGCAGTGCTTGCATCTTCTGATTTTGGCTCATCTGGATTTGATTCTTTTGCTTGTGTTGTGCCAGCTGGGACTAACCACTCACCTGAAAATAAAATTGAGTAATTAAGACAGCCGAAGCCCGAGGCGAGGCAAGGTCATCTCATTCTTTATATACTACTATCCATGATCAGTTTTACCAATTTTGACAACGAAAACACTGGAAATCTTATACAGGGTTGTTTGCAAATCTTTCACAGTGTCCCAAAAAAACTATTCATTGGCTATCCTACTATTTTACACTGGCTGATCGAGGTCACGCTATAGCGTTGAATCTACGGAATGGACTTCTCAGCCGCTTTTCAAATCATTTCGAAATATAAAGGGACACAATACTTTTACCTCCGTTTTTGGGTGCCTTACCATTATCGCAGAAGGATTAGCGATCTCTAAATCTGCATTATTTTTACGGACTAGTATGAATGAATGAATATATATAATACAAAATTAGTATGATAAAGTAATACAATGGTAAATAATTAAATAAAGATATCTGATGATTCATCAAGTAGAATTCGTAAAGGAGGAGCTCTCAAAGTAGATAAACTAACGAGAAGAGGGCCTCCTGTCATAAAACCCATTAATTTCAAGTCAAGGTTAACTAAGTATTTAAATTGGCCAATCAAGGATTTGAAATTTAAGTTTAAGATTTTGTGCAATGGCATTTAAAGCGAGTTGTAAATATATATATATTTTAAGGTTCTTTTTAAATAAATATTTCGAAGAGGAATTTCTAATTGCTACGAGCAAATCATTCCATAGTAACGAGCAGAATTCGCAGAGCATCCCAGCAAACGGCGGAAAACCTTTTTGTCCACCCACCAAATATGGCCCTCCCAAGGGTAAAAGGGTTATGCAAATAAACAATTCATAAATATACCTGGAGTTTGCAAGATGCGGGAAACTTCTTTGTGTCCTTCGTCGTTTCTTTCCCTTGATTTATCAAGTGGAGTTTTTCCATCTTCATCTCTTAGATCAGGATTCGCACCATATCGCAGCAACACCTTCATCAAAAAAGGGAAGTAATCGGAAACTCGTTAAAGGAAGAAACTAGTTTCCTATACACGAAACATATATTCTTCAAAGCAATAAAGCTTTACAAAAATTTGTAAAAACACTTTTACAACAAAAAATTACATCTAAACAAATATATGCAATTTTTACACACATATAATATATATATATATGATTTGATAAAAAAATCAATATTACCTTAGCAACAGCTGGTCTTCCAAAACACGCAGCATAATGTAGTGATGACGATCTCTGTCCTCTGTTCACATCTGCACCTCTTTCACAAAGAAATTCCACCTTTAATAAAATCAATATTATTGAGATACAAAGAAGAAACCACAACGATACTAGTCATTTGCAGTTGCTTTTTGATCGTAAATTGTCACTGCAAAGCAAAGGCAACGCTCCTCCGAGACAACGTTTCAAAATCATGGAATACATTTAACTATACACTCAACGGTAAAAGTAGGCGTTTTAGTCTGTGATACAAGATAACAAAGAAAAGAATAAAACAAAAAAACCTTTTACTTTATAGTTAAGGTGTGAATTTGTTGGACGTTGCGGAAGGAGCACAAAACATGGAGTGCAAAAAAAGGAGAGTTAGTTTCGTTGCTAAGTTGTAACTGGGAAGGAGACCACACCACAGTACCCAGGCGGTCTCCCATGACGGAGACCCCACACCACAGAGCATAGTCGAGATAATGACACACATTTTTAGATGTATGACAAATATAACTTGTACTTTTCGCTCTGAAAAGTATATTTTAAGGACGAATAATATTTGCCATATAGAGATAGTGTGCATCAATATCTCGACTAATATCTAACACCAATCACAACAGTTCCATTTTTTTCGTTCTCCCTTCCAGTTAAGATTTACAAACAAAAATAACTATCCTTTGCTTCACAGTTACGATTTACGATCATGAAATTGTAGAGTTTGAATATATCCCATTTGCAAATAGTGACATTAAGTCAAATTGATAATATCTCGAAGCGTTATAAATGAATAAAAATTACATTTTCGTGAAAACATTGACATCAAAATTAAAAACATTATCTTTTTCTCAAAATAAATTGAGTCGCAAAAATTTGTTTCAATTCAACAAAAATGCTGATGTCTGAAGTAAAAGTCCCACTCGTTTTCTTACCTATTGTTCTCCCTTAATTATCGTTTTCATATTGTTCTAGTCAGAAACCTGGGTCTGAGTGTCTCATAAAGTGGTCTCTGACAAGTGGAACTTTATTGTAATGCAAGTAAAATGAAAGTGTTCAAATCGTTTTTGTTCATTCCATACCATTTCTAATGTTCCAAAAGCACTTCCCCAGTTGAGTAAAGTCTGACCAACATCATCCATATAGTTTACTTCAAAGGAACCTAATAAGAAAAAAAACAAATTGGTTAAATGTTTAATTCATCATATATATATATAATATATTTGTTATGTATACATATAGAATCTTAATCGTCATCATTAATTATCACGTTTGTAAAATTCAAAGATTATGGTCCTGTGCTCACTAATTTCTTATCAGAAAAATTAATTATGCATATACATATACATTTACTTCATTTCCTATTCATTAACCACATGTTATGATTGATCAGTCAAAATGCACAGATTTTATTGATTTCCGCCCAGCCAGTGCAAAGATTGAATAACAAAAGATCCAAAATTATTAATTTACTGCCTGGGAACTGTCAATTTGCAACGTCCAAATAACTCATGACAGTCATAATAATAAAAAAATCAAACTGAAAAAAGCTTAATAAAACAACTTTGGGTGATATTTACCAGAATCAATTGCCTCAACCAATGCATCAGTGTCCTTGCTTCTAATGCAATCAATAAGATGCCTGTGCGATCTCTCAGAACTACTGTCCATTCTCTTCAAACCAGTTAGGCCACACCTTCCACTGAAATTATTTGATTTTGGCAAGGCATCTCTTCCTTCGAATAGCAAAACCAACAACAAATCAATCAGTCTCATCGTATCCAACACGCATCGCTCATCACCCTGCATTGCCTTTTCAATCGCATCTAGCAAGTCAGCTCGTAGCAAGTCCTGAAATGAAAATTATTTATTATTATTTTTACTCTCTTTCTTATTAAACATTAGAACAGTCTGTGATACTAAATCACTTCTAAATTCACAGTCAAGCAAACCCTGCTTGCTGTTTCTGAATACACATACATAAAATAGTATCATTGGGAACTGGCAACAGGTAAAAAAACATTTTGAAATAATGGCACATTTTTCTTACATTTCCTTCACAAAATATAACGGGTGCACAAGTCTTACTTTGCCCTTACAACTGAGAAAAACCCAATTCTTGTGCAAGGAATTTTGTGCACCCTTGAAATTATGTGGACAAACTCCAGCACAATCACTGTTTTTGAAAAGCATGCATACGTATCACAATAAGTATAAAAAAGAACAGTTCAAATGACACAGTAAACCAAAGTATATTCCATGACTTTTCACCATCACAAATCCTGTCAAATAAAAAAAGATCTCATTGTTTCCATTATTGTTTTTTTCTATTGTTTAAGATCATTTCTCTTGACACAAATCTGTAGTAGAACCCGTTTAGAATGCAGTATGGACAGTAAAGATAATGATAAAGAACAGTTCATTTACATGATAAGAACAATAAGTATGATAAAGTTCACTTACATGAGTAACAGTTGGAGATCCTCTGCAGAGAGTAGAAAGTACACTAACAACTATAGAAACATTGCCTGCATTGCTTCTCGTATCTGGAGATGTGGCAGGTAAACTGCTCTGCTTCTCAGATGAGTATTGCAGTGCAGAAGTTGCTAATTTCTGCAGAAGCACATTAGCTAAACCATGTTTGGCTAACGGAGCAGGGTCAACACCACGTCTGGTAAATCTGTCAGCCAAGCAGGCAAAACATCTGAGAGCGCTATCAGCCACCTGAAATTTATAAACAAATAAACAATGAGGACAAATTATTTTAAATGCCAAGGTCATTCACAAAATAATTTTTTTTTAATCATGAAAGTTTTTTTTAGTTTTCAAAAACTTCATGAAAAATGGTGTCTAAAAGTGTCCAAAAAGAGCAAAACTTGGATGAAAAAATAAAAACCGAGGAGGGCTTGAGTTTAAAAGCAAATTTTTCATAATTCAGTGGTGTTTCATTGAAGTAAAAAGTAAAATATTATTTTAATTCATTATATTTCATTATATATATAATTACTACACATGTAATGATCAAGACAACACAGGGATAAGACATACATAATGTAATAAGAAAAGATGACTTTTTGCCACAAATGCCTCAAAAATTAAGAAAAACCCTGAAAGTTTATTATTTTCATTAAAGTTTTGCTGAATACAGTTTTTCCACATTTTTGCTCACAAGACTGATGTATAATTTCATTTGTTGAGGAAATAAAATAACACAGTGGCTGATAATATCAAAAACTTACGTAAGTGTCTTCAGCTTGCAACAACATTGATAAGGAATCAACACAGTTTTCCAAAGTTTGGTCGCTTGGCTCCATTTTGGCACAGAGTCTTGCTACAACAGACATTGCTGAATGAAGAGTATCTTTGTGAATTTGAAATCCGTAATCTCTTATAAACGATAAAATGCATGTTAGGCCACCAGAATCGTAAATCGCACCAGCTTCTCTTGTACACATGAGTTCTAACACCTAAAACGATAAAAGTTATCTTTGTCACCTTCATTAATATCTATTGATTGACTAGACCAATTTTTTTGTGCTGAGTAGCATGTACATTCAGATGCAACTTCAGTTCATCAATGTTAACTTTGGAACAAAATTTTTCAAAAAAATCTAAATGTTTCATTGAGCAAGCAACATTTGAATTAGTAACATATTTTTGTCCTAACATCGTTTTCACGGTCAAAGCCCTCTCACAAATTTTGGAATCTTTAAATCACTATATTTTTGACAAACATACAGGTAGAAACACAAAAATTAGTTCCTAGACTAAACAATCTGTTTCTACAATCAAAAACACAATATATGAAAAGTTTCATAAATTTTCATAAAAGTAGCCTTAGCAAGAAGGATTGAGCAAGCAACATGCAAGAAGCAACAACATTTTGAAATAATTATCTTTGCCCTTTTTATGGGATAATTTATATATTATAGCAGTTTGACTTGCATTGTCTGTATGTACATAAAAGTATTTAAAGGTTATGATATCCAAGAACAAATTTTTGGAAGGAAATTTCCCAACCTAAACGCTCAAAGGTGTTAGAATTAGCTATGTTATGCAAGGCCATACTATGATTCTTTCTATCATTAACAAAAATTTCTGGACTTGGCTTTTCGCATCGTAATTATGAGAAATTCAAAAGATGACCAATTCAAGCTTGGATAGCAGAACTTTTAAAGACTTGTTTCGATCTATCCTTGAAAGTTGGGATATGAAGTCCAGAATTTGTGCTCTAATATTACCAAAGCCTTCTCAAAGTAATGTTTTCTGCACAAATTATTTAGAAAAATGATGGTTAGACAAGGGATCTTTAGTTAATAAAACAACAGACCTGTCTTAATATTCAACGTCAACAACATCCTTGATGTGGAGAGACGTTTACCTACCAGGTGTCCCAAAAAAAGACTACGGATTTGATTGAGTCTAACAATGTAAATATTAAATAAAATGCTACGAAATGGTTTTGCTGTTACTCACTGACTGTTAACTAAATCAAAAACACCTTGTTTGACATTTCTGGTGCCTTGTAAGTTGAGATGTTAATTTTTGAAGTTCAAATTGTGATCACCCTCAAACCAGAGCTTTTGCAGCCTAAAGGAACGCAATTGATTTCTGATGGGATGGGGATTCTGATGTTTGTTTGCTGTTTATCATTTTAGAAAATAACATTTTTACTGAACAAAGCTATTGTTCGTTAAGGAAAGTTTGTTATAATCGCCTTATTTTATACTGTGTTGTGTAATTCATTGTTGCAGTTTATCATAAGTTATCCCCAAGGAATTAACGTCAAGTTACGATTTTAACCATACATTCAATTTTCATTTGTTTATGTTTATTTTTTTTGGGACACCCGGTAGGTGTGATTGTATAGATCACCCTAAAAGTCACAGGGTTTTCTATGTGTTGACATGTTCCCAGTGGAATTGTTTATTAGTAACCTGTCCATGTTAATATTGTAAATTTTTAGAATGGATATAAAACATAGAAAAAATAGGCCATACTTTTACACATTGCTCTGCCAAATCTTTGCTTGTTCTTGAAGATATATCAACGACCATCAATCTTGCACAAAGTGCCTTCACAGCACCTTCAACACTAACAATGCGTCTTGAACACTCGGCAGAAACATCCAAATAGTATGTTATTGCTCTGGCAGTAACTTCTAAAATGTTATCAGGTGCAGTCTCATCCATAAAAATGTTGCAAAGGGCAGGTAAGAATGTTCTTGGAGGGCAGCTGGAAAAAATTCATTAACAAATATATAATATCAACTGTATTTTTATCAGTCAATTGTGTCCATAGCCAGGATTCTGTATGCTGCAAATTTCTTTAAAATTTAAGTAAACAGTGTGTAAGAGCGTGATTCTATGTTACTAAAAATATAAGTAAATACTGAAAGGAGTGTGATTTAAATTACCTACAATATTTTTCTATGTATAAGACAAAGTTTTTCTTGGTTTTGGAGTGTGTCTTATACGCATGAAGACAGATAAAGTAATTTTCCATTATTAATTGTATATGCTTTCAAGGTATGCAGATGAGATGATCATAAAAGCTTTCAAGAAATGCAGTATAAAAAATGCACTTGATGGTATGGAGAATGATATGATATGGAAAGATGCTAAGGATGATACAGATCACAGGTAAGGGAAATATCAAAGATAATAATTATTCAGATGTAGATCTAGCCAACAACACAGAAAGCGAGGAGCAAAGAGTAGTTATGCTTGATGAGAATGAGTACAATGAACTGTTGTTGAACACAGACAGTGAGGAAATATTTCATGGATTCTAATATTCTGTCTTTGTTTCTGAGGGGAGGGGGCAGTATACCATCTGAATTGGGTAGTGTGCATGTCCTAATGTTTTTGAGTCTGAAGAATTTTTCAACAAAAAATATCATTTTGGCTCTAAAAATTTGAAATCTTATATTTTTGGGTAAAATATTAAGTAATAAGCATATGAATTTTAATAATGAAAAGGTGCTATAATAGGTAGCAAAATTGCATCATAACATGCGCCATACTTTTATATTTTTGGGTTTGTGTTTTCACTCTATTTTATCTTTGAGTCAGCTCAAGATTTCCTCACACAATACCTTCCTACCTGAGCTACGTGGTATGGCAACCCCCTGGAGTTATATAAAGTTGCATCATTAAAGACTGCAATATAGGTGTGTTTATTTTAAACATTGTTTTTTAGCTCATTTTCATTCAGTTTGGGCTCTAAAAATGGGTGGGAGGGGGTGTCTTATACACAAATGTGCCTTATACACAGAAAATATGATATTCTATTTAGCCTCCAAATCCAGAGAATAAACTTTCCATCATTGGTAAGGTAATACCAAAAGTTAACAAGACCATGAACAGGTGAAAAATTTTGATAAACAACTGCATTGGCATAAACATTTTAGTTGATTTTTTTCTTACTTAAAATGTTTACCTGCCATGTGCCTTTTGCCACAGTTAAACTCACTGTACCACTAATATTTATCCCATCCCATGCTTTCAATCAGTCATAGTGAAAATTTATCAAAATTTTGAGATATTGCATTTCTAATTATTGAATTTTCCAATTGAAAAACATTTCGATAATGGGAGCCTTAGTTTGTAAGAGTGAATTGATATTTTTAATCAGTTCATAAAACACACCTTTCAAAACATCTATCAACATTGTCAGACATCAGCAAAAGCATACACAATTGCTCCAGAGCAATCAACTGCATGTCCCTTTCATCTCCTTGACCCATGGTCAGCCATTCCAGCAGTGTGTCAGGATCTATCTCACTCATTTTGACTGTAAATGGGATCTGCAAAACAAATTCATTAGCAAAACATTACATTAGAAAACGTTAGCAAACATTTAAATGTCAAATAGACATCATTCTTCAGATCTAATTTCCTCTACAAAATTTTGCAGAATTCTTACAGCTATACATATCCTATATCTATCAACCAAGTTTATGGTTGATCTTATGCAATTAACTAAGTGATGGGACTAGACTGCTGAATCTCTCTATTTCCTTTCTACTAACAATGCTAATCTTCCTTTCCTGTACCTAATACCAATTATTTGGTCATGTACTGTATTATATAGATAGATAGATAGATACAGTAGATAGATAGATAGATTATTTTTACCCAGCAATTCAGCATAAATTTTTGGAAAATATGAGGTTCCCTTTTTCCCACGCAGAATCTGTTCTGTGGAAGATAAGTCTCAGTTCCATTGTTATGGTGCTGCACTGAAATCCCCAAATTATAATTAATTTATAATTATTCCATAAAGCATAATAATGCACATAAAAATGAAAAATATTGGCATAACTAAGACACTTCCAGTAGTATCTTCCTGGGCCCCTTCTTCTCATTTTAAAATGCACACTATAAACTTGAAACTATGATGAGTATTTATATCATTATTTGGGCTTTTTGTATACAAGCATACAGTACAGCATACAGTTTACAGTAAACAACATACAGTAAAAACTTGCAACTTTTTAGAACTGTTACCCTAAGCTGGAGTTGGATGAAAAATATTTTTTTTAATTCTATAACAAGACTTTTTGCTTTTTGATTTTTTTTAACGCTTTTCGAGTTCAATGAAAAATAACTTGTTTAATTTGATAACAAGACTTTTTGATTTTTGATTCTTTAAACGCTGCAACATCATTTTGGGCTACCTAGTGTTTCACAAAAAAAATTTCAAGCTTTCTAAATTTAGATTTTTCAAAATCCAGAAAATTTGTTCAAGAATTCAAAACTTTGCTTGTCATACCTAACAAACTACCTTTGATTTGTCCAAGAACATTTGGGGCCTGAAAAGATTGGGGGCCTAGGCATAGTGCCTTGTGTGCCCACCGGTTACTGCAGTAATGAAATTAAATCAATTATTCTGCAGCAATACAACATTTTGAAACTGTGTACAATTATCAATAGAAGGAGAATATCAGACAAATGTTTCTAGATCAACATGTGCAGTGTCTCTATTCAAAAAACTAAAATAGAAAATATACAAATTTGCTAAAAATAGTGGCTGCCGGAAGTGGCTACAATTACTAAGCATAAAGCATTGTCCCATATATTTTGTTTTCTAAAGATATGCAATGTACCCACATCCATTGCTAAAATATTCAGAACTGTACTTAAAGTTGTTTACAGCCAGCTGTTCTTTTCTGACAACACCAGTTACTGTAAGAGTATGGCCTGAGCAGAGAATGGTTTTCTTCTTGCACAATAAAAATATGCAAAATTTTAAACTTGGAAAGGTTTTGATCAGGATCTTAAAGTTGAAGTAAAATTTATGTGCACATTACTTTTTCTGTGGTGGCCAATTTTGATTAGAAGCTCCAAGTTTTTTCAGTTTTTAAATATCTTTATAGTTTTTTCAATATAAAGGTTTCAAAGTGATGTTTTCGTGATAAAAAGTGTCTGTGAACTTGTCAAAAATTTTAATTATTTGTGAGGTCATTAATTAGTTTGTCCAGATGACAAAATATAAAATGATTGATTACTTAAGGACTACTGAGACAAAGTCATGACAAATTTGCATAGACAATAAGTTCGCATGGACAAATTTGCATAGACAAGATAACAACTGAATGGCAGTCAATGTTTTCTAACAGGAAATTTCATCCATGACAAAATGTTAAATTTTACATTATTTTTAGCAGTTCTTAGTTACGCTCAATTTTAATTCAACATACCCAAAAATAAAATATTTCCTATGGGAATGATATAAAATAAAATTATATAATTAACAGGCCTGGCCTTTTGAGGCGCGCGATCACGCGCCCGCGCCTCGTCACGCACCTCATTCCTCCGAGATGCGTGTTTG
>JAYJMH010058404.1:0-12565 GCA_036873815.1 Phacellophora camtschatica | reverse complement strand
TTTCTATCCCCCTCGTTAGGTTTCTTTCTCGATGTAACCATGATGTAATACTGCCTGCTATCTCCAATCAGCTGTGTCACCAACCCTAAAAACTGGGACGGAAAATAACTGACGGGGGTCTGGAATTTTGTTTAACCACGCCCTTAGACTCTCGAAAAATGCTATAATCGGCCTTTTTGGCATTATAATATGTCATTGAGTTTTGGAAAATAAACGATCTCAAGCAGTAGTCAACTGTCTGTAGAGCAGTAAACAACTGTCTGTAGTCTCAGCATCTAAATATCGAATAAACAGAAGGTAAGTTTTATCATGGCATACATATATCTAAGACGGATGGAAAAATTACGTGCACTTGTAACAAATTTTTTCAAAATTTTAGCAATGCAATTTTTTATTAATCTTCGAGAAAAAGTGCCCTTTAGTCTATTTTTTCGAAACTAAAAGAGGCACTTTCGTGATTATAGAAGGGCACATTACAATTTTAATGGAGTAAGAAAAGGCCACTTTTCAATTTTTCACGTGAAAAAAAGGCACATTTTTAAATTTTGAGGGCACTTTTTCGATGTTTGCAAGGAAGTGGGGGGGGGCACGTGCCCTGTAGTGTTCTTTTGCGTGTGGAGTCGTGGAAGTGGAAAGGGGGATGGGGGAATAGAATCGCGGGGAAAGGGAATGGAATTTTCCTAGGGTCCCTGTAGTGGAGTGCTTAGAAAGCGTTTCTGTAACCCATGTTAGGCCACTACAAGTGATATTCTAATTTTATGATTTGGCAACTCCGCTGTAAGTCACTCCGCCTACAGTCACACTTTTCTTAGTGACAAGATATTTAGTGACTATATACTATATAGCCGTAGTCGATTGTAACCACATACAAGTCGTTTTGAGCATTTTCACTTTTTCATTTGAACAATAATGACATGCTGCACTACATAAGAGCGTCGTCATACCAACTAAATTAAACAAAACTGAGTTACAAGAACTAATAACAAAACGAGTGCTGATGCGAACAACATGATTAAGTAAAATTAATTGTTAGAAATGGGTGAACAAGGTTTTTACGACACCAAGCAATGAGATCAGTTTAGTCGTGATTAAGGAAGAGAGGACCTCAGCTCCAATGCATTTTTTATAAAAGAAGCTACTTTCTTAATAACTTTTGTTCGACTGAATGAAAACGAACTTTTGCTCTGGCTAAAGATTTACAAAGTATTTTGAGTCTATCTCCAAGTATTCATAGAGGTTAGTTAACTTGTAGCTGTTAATATTTAGTACAAGTTGTTAAAAAGTGAAATTCGTCTTCGATTTTATTTTCCAAAACTGGCAAGTTCTAGCCTCTGGAGGTAAACCCTCTCTTCTTCCCGTTTCGATTCGTAGTCTGTGGTCGCTACATCAGAATTTAACTAAGCATCTCCTGAGAATTCTATCATTAATTTGCAAGTATGGTTCGCAGTGGAAACGGTTTTTAAATGCTGCGTAAGTGTGCAACTTATTTCCGCCTTTTTTGATGGACCAACACATGCCCTGATATTTTTAAACCAGTAGCGTTGGTAACTCCCTTTAAGATCTCTTAGCATAAGCTTAAACTGATTTGTTTTTGTGTTTCGTAGCCGCCTGACATCAGTTTGGATGTCGAGTGCCTCAAGATACTGTTGCGCAAAGGCCATCCAGCTAAATTTTCTAGCTGTATGTAAGGAGTAACTTTCCTTAACTGCTTTGCCCAAGAGGGTATTTTCTCCTGCGTTTAATGGTCGATGAAAGTACAGAAGGTACTGTTGTTGGCAGTACAGCTTCATTGGAAATCTCCCTAGTTCGCCAGTAATCACTAAAGATGAGCAATTTCTGTTTACTCCAAGAATATTCATGCAAAATCTTAAATGCTGAGATTCAGTTTCCTCAAGACAGTTTCTTAAAGAATAGAGTCGAAAATGAAATTGAAACGATCGTCCAGATTATCAATTTGTTTGATTGCCTTGAGCTGACGCGGACCAAGGGCCAAGTTGGGACCAAATTTCGTAGTTATATGTTAAGATAGGTTTTATGGTAGTGTCAAATATTTTAGGGCTAATTTTTGAATCAAAGTTAATTTTTATTGAATCTGTTAGCAGCCTGAGATCAGGCTCTCCGTCCGAAAAAAAATAAAAAATAAAAATTAGAAACTGCGGAGGAGAGAATCCTCCGCAGTTTCGAATATTTATTTTTTATTTTTTTTCGGACCACTGTTTCGGACGGAGAGCCTGATCTCAGGCTAATCTGTTAGTAACAGCTTTAGTGATTGCGTTCTCCTTGCATCAAATTTTGAAGGATAAATTCTTCGGTATTTTACCTGTCTTGTTAAAAATCAAAACATTACTCTTTTTGTGATTGATTTTTAGGTTCCATTTTGAAAAATAGGACTCAGTCCTGTCAAGGCAACTTTGTGGACTCTCAGGAGACGTAGAGAATAGTACGAGATCATATGCATAAAGAAGATGACTAAATTTAGAGCCGTCTAAACTGACCTGGTCACAGTTATGATCAAACACTAACTTGATTTCTTCAACAAATTTATTAAATAGTAGTGGGGTAGATTACACCCTTGTTCGAGGCCTTTTTCGGAATGATTGGTTCAATCATAGTTATGGTTCAATAAGCTTATCCTCGATTCTGCCACATTGTTAAACTGATTCGTACATTGATTTAAGGCTTTCAAAGAAATTTCCTTCGAACCTTAATGCCCACAACTTGTTGAAAAGGTAAAGCGATTGCCTTGAATGAACGCTGAAAATAATCATTTTGAACGTGATCAAAAGAATATTACCTGCAATGGTGTTTATATATTTGTGCCTTTACTTTACCAGAAAGAAAGCATAAAGACTGTAATAATATTTAATAGACTGTGTGTTCTGCTGGAAAAGCATATCTCTTCTTTGGCCATATTTTCTATATTTCAATGACGTCAATCAGTATGAATTACACGGAGTACTTCACTAATGCATAACAACATTCCAATCCAATCTCTGCGCAAGATTCAGCAACTTTCAAGGCTTACTACTCGCTGCAGCATAAATACCTTCGTTTTTTCTCTGTACTCAGAAGAGCCATAATGCTTACTCGTTTTAAAGGTTTTTTCACCAGAGTGAAACAGCAGATAAATGAAAAGTCTGTTGAAAAAGAAGGAGAGTTGGCAGTTCCGCCCGAAAATGAAGATTTGGCAATTGAACTTCTTCAAGAGAAACGCAGCAAAGTTTCCGAGTTTTTGCAGCCTGTGAACAGAAATTGGGATTTCATTGAAAGCACATTGCTATGGAGAAATGCTTTGCCTGCGTGTATATGTTTTTTTCTCATTTCTGGTCTTTTTTGGTAAGCGGTCTCTTATTGTATTATCAATGTTTTTTGGGGTGGGTAAGATTCAGGAAGATGGTACAAAATGGTAGCTCGAATCGATATTTACCATACTTCATGTTTTGTTTATTGGCTTTGTTATTGCTGAATCAATGAACAGAACAAATATGTTTAGGTAAGCAAATATTATTAGGCCTTTCACACATGGAAATATGGAAGTATTGAGTTTGAGTGGTCTCACCCATTTTACACCTCCATTTTACACACTGTGCTGCTCTAAAACTGCTGTCCCCAATGTAAACATACAGTACATAGCGTGCAAATCTTTGAATGATTAATCTCATTGTAAGATTGTTTTTTCTCCTGACCAAATTGAATAACATTCACACCCCGTGGCATTTTTCGAATGGGATCTCAACAGTTTTAGGTTTCTGAAATAAAATGAATTGTACTGTACTGTAGAATATATTCGGTGCGCGTTTGAGATTTTAGTGTGCAAATATGACATTTTTGGTGCGTGGTGCGCATTATGCTCAGTCATTTTCAATAGGCATGTGCACCAAATGAGCAGTTAGCAAACTTTCCAACCTGGGTACTGTATGCTTCGTTTTTCAAGTTTTTGTGAAAATCATTTTTGCATATTAATTTAATTGCCTTTATTCATATTTGTTCATGGAGATTGCTTTCATATTGGGAAAAATAAAAAGTTTCTTCAAGTTTCATGTTTTTCCTGTAATTTTAAAATCAATCTCTTCCCGACCATAAAATAGTTTCAAATTCATTGAAAAATAGTACAGACATTCCCACAAAATGTACCTTTCCTAAACATTCTATTTCTTCTCGTTTAGCTTTTTTTTTTATCTACAACTCGATAATTTACATGAAAAGAAATCAATTTTAGACATTGGAGGTCATGTCAAGGGTGGATGGGGGTCTGGTAATAACTTCCATGTGATGTGTAAAAAAATCTATTTGTGAGTCTTAATAAAACTTATCAAAATTAATATTAACATTTTAGGAAATTTATCAGTATGAAATTACGACGAGTTGCTCTTATTTTTGGTGGATTTCTTCTTGCAAATGGCATCAGTGAAGACCTGCGGAAATCAACTTGGGAGTTCTTTGAAAAAAGTAAGTTTCATATAAAAGATTGACTTCCCCAAATGTCCTGCTTGTCACTGAAACAGCAAAATGCAAAATAAAAGCCAGTGCTGATATGATACCAGACTAATTTTTTATCTTGTGCTGTGTGAACTTGGAAGCCTGTTCCATTGCTTTTTTTGGAAATAACGAGTCTCATTATGAGAGTGGTATGAAGTAGTCGGGGAAAAATTATTGTTGCTGGTAGGGTGCTTTTAAGCCTTGTAATACAGATTATTTGAAAATTTAAAAATATAAAATTGCCAAATAATTAATTTTTAAAGTTTATTTTGAGACTTTATAATACTGTATACTGTATAATACATTTTGCCAAAAAGTTTCCATTCACAAGACAACAGAATATTTATTTATTTTTATCATTCTTGCAATATTTTAATGATTAAGAATATTTTTGACCTGAATGAAACATCACCCTAAAATGAAAATATTCTTTGTATTTTTGATAATTTTTGGAATTTGTGAGAGCTGTATGTTCTAACTTCAAGCCAGATGCTCTCTTCATAATAGACTAATTGTTTCCAAAACGTCACAAAATGAACTGATGTTAAAAAAGAATGTGTTTCGTTTCAGGGTGACATTCCATTCAGGGGCGACAATTCTCTATCTACTTCAGTAATATACAAGTTCAGTCAGTTTGAAAGTTAAAAAGTAGCTCATTTTTTGAGTTGCAAGTTTTTCTATTCCAATTTTGAATGCTAGAGAGTAGCTCTTTTATTATATTTTATTTTATTTAACACAGCATAAAAAATAAAATATCTTCTTTCAGGGTTTCATCTTCAAGTAAAAGAGGAGCCAAGGTGGGATTGATTTTATGAATTTTGTATAAATATTTAAATTATCTTATAAAATGTTATTATATTATACCAGATGAACCAAAAAACCAAGCTTGTAGGGAAATAGCTCGAAATCCATGAGACTAAAAATCTCAAATCGTGCACAAAATGATGCATGAAGGGAAAATTTGGAGTTTAGGACAGCCATTTACCAGTACAAAATTTGAAATGAAAATTGCCCTGATCTGTGAGCTTTCTACTAGGTAATTTGAAGAAACATCTTCCATTTCCAGTCCATTTTTGACATTAATACTAACATGCTTTAATAGGGCAACTTGGGGGTTTAAAATGTGAAAAGATTCACTGATCAAACTCAAAGTCAATGTAGGAGCATAGTGGATTGCTTAGTCAAAACATGTATTGGAAATGAACGTTTTTCTTTTAAATTAACTTCAATGCTAACAAATAGGAGTAATTTTAATTTCCATTTTGGACAGGTAAAACATGATCCAAATGAGTAAATAACACCCCAAACCCAAGGTTGTCTTTCCAACATTGTTTTGAGCTCAATTTGAAATATTTAGCCTCACAGTTTCAAAGCTGTAGCCCTGCAAACAGATATATTTTTTTAAGTATGTAATATTAAAATTTACACAATAAATAACAGACACATTACCAAGAGGAAACTTTTTTGCCTTGTAATTTAAAAATATGAAAATATTAAAATCAGTTTATTGTTATAATTCAAAAAGGAACACTGAAAATAATGCAAAAACTGACAACTAAAATTTTATGGTATAACAATATTTTGCACTGTGACATGCACATCACATATCTTGTAATGTGTGCAGTCAAATGCATACATATATCAGCACATGCATGAGATTGTAAAAAAGTGCTTGGATTTGACTGCATTTCTGTGATTCATCACATGCATGGAATTTAACTCAAGAAACAGACTGGACATGCAATTCTTTTTGGGGGGTGAGTTCATGTTCAGGTTCAATCTAATTTATTACAGGCTTCTAATTTATTACAGGCTTCTAATTTATTACAGGCTTCTAATTTATTACAGGCTTCATTCAGGTTCAATCTAATTTATTACAGGCTTCAGTTTAACTATGATCAGGTGTGTTTGTGCATTGCAACAACATGGACCATGTCAATTCAAACTTTGAGATTGATTCAAAACATGAGCATTGAAAGCCCTCCAAAGGTATTTTTCATAATTCAGTTTTTGTATTTAAAGTAAATTTTATTTAGTGATGTCATTGCTTGCACCCTGGAAGTTTTCCTATGGAGGTTTATTTCATTTTTGTTGTTTTCAAAACAGGGCTTGAGAGAAACAACCCACTTCCAAATACATTATGAAGGCTTGAAATATTTCATTTTCGGTTTGTTGTAAATGAGTAAAACGTAACTTAATAACAATTTTTTGATTTAGGGATATATTATGCATTAAAGCAGGCTGCAAATGTTGAATTGGAAAACTTTATTTGCTATGCTTTGCATTTTTGAACAAACGAGGAGAAGCTTAATTGAGAGGGACCTTATGTTAGAATTGGGCTTGGAATTGGAGGCTCATTACGTTCATCAGTGAGAGAAGTGTGTGTACTGATCAATGTTCTTCTAATAATTGATTTTTTTTATTTTGCTAAAAATTATAGACAGGAAAAGGTGAACTATCAAAAATATAATTAGATAACTATCAAATATGTAATTAGATAACTATCAAATATATAATTAGATAACTATCAAATATATAATTAGATAACTATCAGATATATAATTAGATAACTATCAAATATAGAAACTTAGGTTACAATTAATTTAAGTTACTCAATGAGAATATGGAAAGTTAGTTTGAAAATATTTTTATCAATATACAATAAGTTGCCAACTTATCATTAACTTTTAGTTCTACAACAAGTAGTCACAAGGGGCTTGACAGAGCATACAGTAGCATGGGTAGTTAGACACCGCAGGTGTATTTACATTTCCTTCACATTTTGCTTTGAATGCTATTTCTTTGAAAATGACCTCCTGTTTTCTGTTTCCTGGTTTTCTATCCTGCAACAATCAACTTATTGTGTTTGGTTTTTTTTTATGATTGTTACTGGGGAGGAGGGAACGAAAGAGCGAGAAGAAAGAAAACTCTAACCCTTGTCTTCTCTCTTACTTACAGGTCCTCTTCTAACATCAGGCATCTTCCAATGCCTCTAGGCTTTGATTTTGATAACTTTGGTTTTGACGGTTTGTGCGCATGCCATGTTCTAATGTTGGTCAAAAGATATATCGAATTTCATTGAGTGATTTTTCCATAACTTATCCAAATGGCCTTTGAATGAATTTGCACTGGGTGCACTGACTGAATGTCCAGGGAGGTTGTTCCATGTCGTTACATTTTGATGTGTAAGTGAGTTGCTTCTGATTTTCAGTCGGGCTCCCTCCTTTGCTATCCTATATTGGTGTCCTCTGGTTTGCATATTGTTACTAATTTTAATGAAAGTTTCCCCATCAGGGTCATATTTGCTGCTCATAATCTTGCACATGTCTCCTGTCAGTCTTCTCAAGGCTAAAGTTGGCAGGTCTAAACATTTAAAGCTGTCTTCATAAGTCATCTCCGACAACCCTGGTACGGTTTTGGTGACACGTCACTGAACATTCTCTCTGGCGTTTATGTGCTTCGTTAGTTGGGGACTCCACATCTGGTTAGCATATTTGAGATATGGACGAACAAGACTTTTGAAGTGTTTCTACCCACGTTCAGAATGTTCTTCTAATAATGCTCATTACAGAATTTGTCTTGTTGATTTTGGTGGATGTGTGACTCTCGAAATTTAATTTATCATCAAATATGACTCCCGAATCCTTTTCTTGTGTTGTCTTCAGCAGCTCACTTTGACCCATAGTGTAGGTGGTTTGTGGAATACTGCCTTTACCGATTCTCATGTGCACACATTTGTCTGGATGGAACTTCAGTTTGGATTCATCTGTCCATTTTCACATGGCTGTCAAGTCGAATTGGAGTTCTTCACAGTCTCGAGGTGTAAGATATGTTTGAAGAGTTTCGTGTCATCGGCAGATAGGAAGATGGATGAGTTGAACGCTGTCTGGGGGTAGTGAGTTGATAAATATAACAAAGAGCAATGGTCCAAGAACGGACCCTTGGGGTATTCCACTGAGGACTGGGTGCCAATTGCACATATTTTCCTTAACATTCACTCTTTGCTGACGGTTTGACAAGAAGGCTCGTGTCCATCATGATATTATACATATACTTTCATTCTTTCGATTAATTTGAGATGTAACACCTTGTCAAATGCTTTTTGAAAATCGCAGTAGATCACATGGATACAGCCGCCTTCATCCAGCATCTCTGTCCACATGTCTAGCACGGTGAGTAGTTGTAGGACTGTTGAACGACCAGATATAAAGCCATATTGCTTTTTGCTGAACAGTTTATTGCCTTTCATGTAGGTCATGATATCATCTCTAATTAGGGATTCTAGGGTTTTGCCTATGATACTGGTTAAGCTGACTGGGCGGTAGTTCCCTGCTTTCCGCTTGTCATCCTTTTTGTAGATTTTTGTAGATTTCAATTTAATTTCAATTCAATTCAATTCTTCTTTCTTCTCTCTTCTCGCTCTTTCGTTTCTTCCTCCTCAGTAGTAATCATTAAAAAACCAAACACAATAAGGCTAAAAATGCAATTGTTGCAGGATAGGAAACAGAAAACAGACGTCATTTTTCAAAGAAATAGCATTCAAAACGAAATGTGAAGGCAATGTAAGCAAGTACACCTGCAGCGTCTAATTGCCCATGGATGGAGAGTAAAAGTTCTGCAGAAAAATGGTTTACCATGGCAAGACTACTTTGCTTGGAATATTCTATATAGCTTCAATAAAGCCCACAGCACACGACAGATTTTTGTCTTTAAAAGATTTTTGTCTTTGATCTTTCAAAGACAGAAATCGGCCGTGTGTGGTTGTCAAAGACGAAGATTTTTGTCTTTGAAAGACAGTCTTCGAGATTAAACATGTTTAATTTCGAAGACTGCCTTTCAAATACGAAGATAAAAATCTGTCGTGTTCGGATCCCAAAGTGAAAGACAGATTTGTGAATACTGAGTAACCAATGAGCAACTACTTTATTATCACATGATAATCTCGTGATAATAATTTCCCGCCAAATTTTCCTTTGGTCAAAACTAAAGATAAAGCCAGTTTATGCTGATGGACTGGATGTTCTATGGACAGAAGAGAAATAAGATTTTTTGGTGAACTTGTGGCAGGAACGGCCTTGCTCGTATGCAGTTCTTTGATCAGATTCGTGAATACCCCTTTCTCTTTTCTTCTGGCGATCCACGATCGTACCCAAATTTTTCTGGTGCGGCGTCGACGTTTATAATGTTGCAGGTAAATGTAGAGAGCTGCTGCAGCTGCAAGTTTTTGCCCAGGTGCTACCATTTCGTTTCGAAATGAATCTTTAAATTGCACTAAAACTAAAGTGCACTCCTCTGCAATCCCCAAGTTTACATTCAAAGACATAAATCTGATGTGTGCAGATTCCAAAATGTTCTTCAAAGACGATAATCTTTGTCTTTCAAAGACAAAAATCTGCCGTGTGCGGATTTCAAAATGTTCTTCAAAGACGATAATCTTTGTCTTTCAAAGACAAAAATCTGCCGTGTGCGGTGAGCTTAATGTTCAAGTTCTTGTAACTATAGTAGACTCTTATTTTTTTTGTCAGGAATTCTGTATTTGTAAGCACAGCGCAGGCTCTTTGACCTGAACAAGTTTCGGTGTTCCTTTTAGTACTTTTGATTCTCAAGCATCATGACAAAATTTGAGTACTGTTTTCAATAAATATTTGTCAAATATTTTGTCAGGAAGATAGTTGTCATAGTTTCATGCATCATTTAGTGTGTTGACACAGCAACTAGTGTTGATTTTTACTGGAAATATTTCAAAGCATGTTTACAGTTGGACTTGCCACAAGTCCTTGTTTTTCGTTTTTATTTTCTTTTCTTTAAAAAGTTGAACTGTTTTATACGGGGTGTCCCAGAAAAACGTTGATGTGTTTGCCAATTTATTCGGCCAAGAAAAACTGTGCAGATTGCTATAAGAAGAAGAGCCCAGAAAATTTATTTGGAAATAATCGGTTAATTTATTCCGAAGTTATTAGCGATTTTGTTGAAATTTGTATAACAAAATAATTCTCAAAAGTTTGGTCAGCATTTTAGCTTCACTTCAGCTACAAAGAAAGTGGTACCGTCAACCAGCTCTTGAAAAGTAATTTGCACAATTAGATTTTAGGTAACCTGTGTGCTTTACAATAGCAGCAAGGCTAAAATGTTGATTGACCAGGCATGGTCAAAGTTTCTTCCTTAATTTCGAAATTTTTTTAGAACTTTTTAACAAAATCGCTTATAACTTCAGAACGAATTGACCAATTTTTCCCAAATAAATTTTCTCGGCCAATTTAATCCGTTTGCAACATAAGTGCTCTCCGTTTATGGCGATTCCGACAATTTTCTTGGCCTGATAAATTGGAAAACACCTCAATTTTAGAGGACATCTGATATATCTTTTTTAGAGAGTTAAGTGTTCATTTAGATTTGGTTATCTCGACAAAACTCAATATTTAATGGAGATTTTTATTATTTTTGAGAGTTCGAGACAACTACTGAAGTTCAATTGTATTTGAACAATTATGTAGAATTTTACTGTAAATTTTTAAAGAACACGACAACACAAGCTTGATTACACAAAAATCGAAATTGTTTTGACTTAAGAATACAGTTGTTGAAAAACAAATCAGTGACAACGGCCAATACTCTTCACAGATTTTGAATTTTTCCTCTATATCGTTTTGAATTTCTTCCCCACACTCGATACAAAACATTAACGAAATGCCAAATATCTTGAATTTCACCCCCATGTCATTTTGAATTTCTTCCTCATACTATAAACAAAACATGAACGAAATGCCAAATATCTTGAATTTTCTCCTTATGTCATTTTGATTTTCTTCTCCGGACTCAAAGCACAAAATGTACAAAATGCCAAATATCTTGAATTTTACCCCCATGTCATTTTAAAGTTCTTCCCCGGATTCAAAGCATAACATGTGCCTTGAATTTTACCCCCATGTTATTTGGAATTTCTTCCTCAGACTCAAAGCATAACATGTACGAAATGCCAAATATCTCGAATTTTTCCCCATGTCATTTGGAATTTCTTCCCCGGACTCAAAGCCAGTTCTGACGGCCTTTTTTGATTAATTTAATTAATGCATTTGTTTTTAAGACATACACGCTGAAAATGCCTCTTACATTACTTTCAAAATGAATTAAAATCACATGCTGATGTATTACTGTTTTTATTTTTTGCAGTTTTACTGTTTGATTGCCGTTTTGTTGTTTTCCATACTGGCACTGTTTACCTATTTCCCAGTGTTTGAGATTCTGTACCTGATAACATGTGCTTTGTTTTTTTACCCTTCGCTGCATTACTACGGATACTTGGATCGGATACAAGCCAAAATAGAACGACTTGCACAGCCAGTCATTAGACATTGGGAAAGTAACAGAACCAAAAGAACAAGAAACATTGAAAGACCAAGTAATTATTTTGATTTTTGTGATTAGTATTCAACTATTGCTGAACTAAAGAAGCAACTTTAGCTTCTTCTTTTTAAATCATTTTAATTTTTTTTAAAGAATCTCAAGATTGTCTGGAGAGGCATAGGAAGTGCTTTATCGGTTCGAAAAAAACAGGATTTACAGGAGTTATATTATTGATTTGAAAACTAACACTTTGAAGTCTTTTGCCGGCGGTTTACTTTATGCATTGACTGTGTTGATTGATAATAAATGACGGAAATAAGAAAGAAATTGAAGTGTTGAAATATTGAAGTGTTGAAGTGTTGAAATATTCAAGTATTCAAGTATTCAGGTATTGAAATATTGAAGTGTTGAAATATTGAAGTATTGAAGTGTTGAAATATTGAAGTATTCAAGTTATGTATTGAAGTGTTGAAATATTGAAGTGTTGAAATATTGAAGTGTTGAAATATTGAAGCATTGAAGTGTTGAAATATTGAAGTGTTGGAATATTGAAGTATTAAAGTATTGAAATATTGAAGTGGCTGGATGAAAAACAACTTGCAAAGTGGCTGGATGAAAAACTAAAACCGTTGTTTAACAACGATCATACCATCTCGAATATTTTCGAGTTTGCTGAAAATATCTGCAAAACAAAAATAAACAGTAGCGATATTTTAGTATCTTATGATGTGACTGCCTTATT
>JAYJMH010058393.1:0-12565 GCA_036873815.1 Phacellophora camtschatica | reverse complement strand
TATTAGTGACAGAAATTATAGAAAATCTTCATTATATAATATTTTGATGCATATTAAAAAAAATTCACGTGAGACGATAACCTGTCCAAAACATGTAAAGGAAATTATATATAAGATAACATCTTGTTTGAAAACATATTTGTGATATTGTAACTAGATTATAACCAGTAAAAGTTTAACTAGAAATTCTGAGAAAGCTTTAAACTGAATAAATTGCAACAAATGCAGTTAAAAATCATTGATAAAATAATAAAATCAACAATCACAAAACAATGAGTACCTATTGCACTTACAATTGGTAAAAGTCTGTCTAAACAGCTGAATAAATCTTTCGCCTTTTCATGCTCAACAACAGGAGGATCTTGGATAGGCTTAAAACCTTCAACGGGGTACCTAAAAATGGTTCATAATTCAAATTCAGAGATGAAAAAGAATTATACATTATTAGCTGTTGACATAGACAATTAGAGTGTTACTCAGTCTTTTAAAACTGTTTATGTTTAAGTTTCTGTTCATGTTTGCGTGCTTCGATATGTTTGTGTTTGTGTTTGTGTATAGGTGCTAGTATTGATCTTGTGCTTAGGGTTTTGTGTCTTTCTGTTTAGGCTTTTGTGTGTTTGTGTTTAGGTTTTTGTGCTTGAATGTTTGTGCTTGTGAGTTTGTGTTGGTGTTTGTGCTTTTTATTTTATTTGGTTTTTGAGTTTAGGTTTTTGTGTTTGTGTTTAGGTTCTGTGTGTTTCTGTGTGCGTTTGCGTGCTTGGATGTTTGTTCTTTTGTTTAGGTTTGTTTTTAGGTTTTTGTGTGTGTTTGTGGTGTGTTTGTCGTTGTTCGTGTTTGGTGTCTGATTTGCGTTTGCGTGTGTTGCATTTTGTTTTTGTTTTTGTGTTTGCCTGTCTTTGTTTGTGAGCGTTTGTAAGTAAGTAAGTTTTAATTGGCCACTACAAATATTTACATTGTTTCAAAATAAATTAAGGTTAAAATATTTACACAGTTAATATGTATGTGTACATATGTCATCTCATTTTCATTTTCATTTAAATTTATAAATTCATAATTAATTTTGCATTAGTAAAAAGAAGTAGTACATTTCAATTCAAATAGCGGAAATCGTTTGTCAAAAATTAAGACATTGAAGTAAAATAACTAAGCATTCCATTGTAATACTTTATGCAACACACAGCTACCTACCTGAAAGGAGTGCCTCCAAAGTTAAGCTGCACGACCTCAGCAAAGGAAAGACTGATGGCTGGAAAATATGCGTAGCCCTTTCCACGGCGTATATCGGTGAAAGCAACACCAAGCGAATGACCATTTCTAAAAGAGTAAAGAGGCCATTTCTGAAACATCCTATGTGTCATACATCACAAGAACTGAACAATTTAAATAAACTACAAATTCACCATGGTTGAATTTTTGAGGCTTGTGTGATAAAACTCGAGACGGGAGAAAAAGTCGTTTTAGAAATTGAATTGGAAGATTGGAAGGTCACCCTCCTAAAATTATTGAAATAAAAATTTAAAGGAAAATATAGAAACAAAGATTGCATCATCAGCAATGAACAGTTATTGGTAAAAAAAATAAGACTGTAACTTTGAATTTTAAAAGACAGACTGCTACCAGAAGTGGTGATGTAGCCTCAAGTGTAGTGGATCGCATTATGAAGACAAAATCCCTGTTAAATATTTTATGCACCAGTAAACTTGATAATAGAATTCACTTTTACGATCTGAACTTAAGTTTGAATTATTCTGTTTCATTATTCTTCCTTGAGTCCAGTTTTGACTGCATGGGTGAGAATTATTTTTAGGATTTTCTGAGACAGGAAGTTTTGGCTTCCAGCTTTGCTTCACAGGAAGGCAGAAATTGTTTGCAGCACTGCCGCAGTATTGCATGCTTGTTTGTAATTTTGTGATTGTTTTATCAATTTTGCTCAATTAATAGAGACATATTTTTGTTTTAGAAATGCTTCTAATCCTGAACACTAAATCCTGAACACTAAGGCCAATACTGCTTTATGAATTTGGCTCAATTTAGAGACATATTTTCGTTTTAGAAATGCTTTTAACCCCGAACACCAAAACCCAGTAACTATATTGCTATACTGCGCTCATTCCATATGTATCAGGAACGAATCACTCCAGTTATGAAATAAAGAAATAACTGATTTAACAAAAAGGAACCAATTATAAACATAATAAAAAAAAATAAAAAAGCGAAAATACCTTGAATAAGAAATGCTTCCTTCATTCATATCAATACACACTCCAATTATATCTCCTGCCATCCACTCCTACAATGAAGAAAAATATTTCAATTTAAACAATTGGAGAATTAGGGATAACTATAGCTTGAGATTTAGAAGCAAGTGCAAGTTGTACTAGTAAGATAACACTCAAAACAGAAAAAAGTGTAGCATTCGGTGCAATTCCTTGCGGAAAGAAACACCGAATTATTACGTTTTTGCCACAAATGGCATTTTAGCAAAAACTGATGTCATTTAAAAAACTAATTTCCATTAATTTCTGGGAAAGCTGAGAAAGATAAATTTGTATGCACAAAAATATTTTCATTAAATATTTCTTGCTTCTCTGTTTGATTTTTCGAGAATAATATGTCAGTTGAATTTATCTCACAAGTGTTGTAATTGAATTTATCTCCAAAGTGTTGCGGCCAAGCTGTAGTTAGTGAAAAACATTCACAAGTCTTATTCGGAATTTTCTTTAAAATTTAAAAAAGGCAATCTGAAAAAAATGTTAGAAAATTTTTATCAAAAAATATCTGACATAATTCGGATCGTTAATCACACGTACAGGCTTAAAGAAAACTTCCAAGATGTATTTACTTCATTGACATTACAAAACATTAATATTGCAGTCTATGAACGTAATTTTGAAATATTCGTATTAATTCATAAATAAATACTGTCTCTTTAGTCAACAATAAAAAACAACAATATATATTCTTGTATTCATTTCTATTGGGATTAATCAAGTAAAATGATCGGAGGAGTGTAGATTAACAGCAGCGATCCCAAGGGAAAAGAGGCTATCAATTGGATATCACAATCCTATTGGCAAGAATTTTACGACTCATACTTCACAGAAACACTGTGTACGTAAACAATATTTGAAGCCAGCCGATGATAGATTTATGAAAGTCTTAAAGTTAAATAGAGTTTAACCAGTGTAGAAACGATGATGGCTACTCATTGCGATTCCTGCAACAACCAACTTGGACTGCAACACAACTATAGCTTAGAAGCCATTCACGTAACTTCTTCACAAAAATGGTTATCGTGACATTACTCGTTGAATGTTTAATTGTTTGGCATGTCGTTATCAATCGATGTTTAAACTAAAAAAATGCACGCTTGTTTCAAACCGAGTCAATGCACAGGGACCGAAATGCTAATCTTCTTTAGGTTACATTAGTGTTATACACATTTTTATGATATATCTGAACATATTCTTCGCCTCTACCTCTCCATACTTTCCAGTAGCAACATTCCATTTTCGAACTCTGTGACCATCATACGCATATGAGTCAGCAGTATCGCCCACACCTTCCTGTGAAATAAGGATAAAATTACAAAGCTGAGATCATGCCCGTTCTAAGCTTCAAATATAGCTCATTTTTCTGCCAGTATATTTGTAAAACTCTACCAGGTGACGTAGAAACATTTCCCCACGTTTCAAAGCTGTTGTAGAGGAGTCTTATATTTGAAAATTTACTTTTTCTTGACTTTGATGTAAAAGGATTCAACTTAAAGTTTGATACATTGTTTGACAAAATCTACAGATACCAAGTAATCCCGGAGCCAAACAACAAAAAGTCGGTGTTGATGGCTTCTTCAAAGCAGCAATCTTTTTTAGCAGATTGTGGTAGCGTAAATTCTCAATTTTTGGTTTCATTGAGCATAACTAAGTGAATATTAGGTAGACTAGGAATTAAACTTTAAGTTGAAGCCTAGTCAACCAAAGCTTCTACATAGTATCTGCTTCTTCGTAGCATCTTTGCAAACGTGAAAATTCGTCTTGGTTCATCCGGCATAATTTATAAACATTTATAACACACTGACAGGGATCTAAGAATAAACTTCATAAAAGTGGCACAGCAAGTCGCAAAACATTTCTTGAAACCATTCACCTCAAAACCTTTGGAAAATGTTTATAAAAACACATCAACATAATATTTCCGCTAACGTAATGAACCAGATCTGGTTCATTTAAGGTTGTATGGAATCCAGTTGTATATTAAAATTTCATATGAAACTTTTATATGTTGATAACATTGTAAAAAAGTTGTAAAAATAAGAACTCAACAAATAAAAAACATGAATATTTCAGTTATAATATTACAAATACAATCATATATACATATATAATCGCATACCTCATTAGTAAATTTGCAGTTCATTGTAGCCCAGCCTAGTTGCATGATTCCTTTGGAACCAAGAAGAACTTCATACATCCACTTCCCTTTTAAAAAACAGACATATTTCATTGTGGCATAAGCATTTCGATTTGATTCAAATAAAAACCTACATTTACCAATTCAAACGACTAAAGAAAAAATCAATATTGCGAAAGTCTCCAGTACCCAAAGATAACAAATGGAGCGAAGGACGCTGAGAGTCTTGTGTAATTCAAGGTTTGTGTAATTCAATTGTGTAATTCAATTGTGTAATTCAATTGTGTAATTCAATTGTGTAATAGCTGCAAGTTAATTTTGCAGTGCTTTATTGTACTTTGTTGCTTTTTATGAAAATGTAGAAATAGCATCTGCAACTTTAACTCTGTTTATTGGATTTAGCACGTCAAGTGGCCAAGTGGTCACGTTGCTACGCTCTGAAGCCAAACTCAATTCGGACTCAGTTATCATAGCCAACTCAGCTGCCTATCTTTCGAGGTCGGTAAATGAGTGCCAGCTCAGCTGAGGGTAAGAGGTTATCAAACTACGGAGATGAGTTATGCTCTCCCATACCCACTATGATTAGCAGCAAATAGAGAAGGAGCCTTCGGGTTGCCTTCAATCCGGTCAGCCTGTGTACTTATATAACATAAAATTGTTTTTACTTGATTGATTTCTGTGTATTACTCCATAAGTGAAATTGATTGCTTCTGTTTTACGTCCTTATTTTTGTGTTTTATGTCTTCATATATCATAATTCAAAATTGCATACTTATGATACGTACCTCCACAAACGCAAACATTTGCCCTGATGCTGCTGAAGTTGCTTTGGCTTTCGATCTAAAAGTTTAAGATAATAAATAAATGTGTACCACGCAGGGGTGAATATATGTCAATATCTGGCGACATGAAACGGGGAAAGATAGAGCCATATATACAGTTTAGGGTAGAATTAGACTGCATATGATTTAGAGGCATAGTTTTTTCGGGTAAGAGTTAAAAGCAATTGAGCTACAGGTCGGGGAAAAGATAAAAATTCAATTGACATACATTCATCCCGGTGTACACAAAGTACTTCTCAGATTTTGAATTTTTCACCCATATTGAATAATTGTTAAGCTCTGTTTAATCTCAATCTTCCAAAAACACAATTTGTACCAAATGTCAAACATCTTGAATTGTTTCCCGTGTGTGTCATTTCCTACTGTAATTGCAAATTTACCGACAGTGAAGCAAAAAAGAATTAATCAAAATTCCAAAAAAAAAACTCAAGAAAAAGGATTAACATAACTTCTTTATTTGAATTAAAGAGGTGTCGCCCTGAATTGATACATGTACTAGAGAGGTGTCGCCCTGAATTGATCATCGCACTAAACAAATCATTTAACTCATCCAGGTAATTCATCCAGGGCGATGATACATTCAGGGCGATGATACTTTAGATCAATTTTTTGTGATTTCATAAAACTCATATAGATTGTCTGTGAAATCTTTTAATGTACGTGAGCATTTAAATTTAGGACAATTTCGAGTGTGAATACACCGTTAGAAGGTCAATCCAGTTGAGATAATATAACACGTCGTCTCTAGATATATGATAAATAGCAGTTAGGCATTTTGTTCTCAATTAAATTTATTTTGAAATGTGTATTTTAAGAACGAATAATATTTGTCATATATCTAGAGATATCTAGAGAACTTTTTGTTTTCAACTTCTCACTTTTACCTATTTCACATTTCAGATTTGAAATCACGACGTTATGATTTCCCCCTTGTTATTCAGTGCACTGGGCGCAGAATCTGTCCTGTTTAAAATATAAATCGTTTGTTTTACAAAGTCCCCCCTCCTCTCCCCCCATTTACCTCAATTCTTCCGATGTCAATTCTCATGTTTCCACATTGGCTCGTTGGATTTACAACAACAATTTCACTTCCAATTCTTCCATCTTGCAAGGCTTTTTGTTGAGGATCGAGGACTTTAGAACAATAAATAATGTATCTTTATCAAAACAATCAACTACAAAATAGGTAACAAATGTATTATACAATAACAAATGTAATATACAATAACAAATGTATTATACAATAACAAATGTAATATACAATAACAAATTTATTATACAATAACAAATGTAATATACAATAACAAATGTAATATACAATAACAAATGTAATATACAATAATACATGTACATGTAACATAAATGTAAAATGCAAAATCCATAAATTGTTAAGAGCAGCCTTGCACGACAAAGGCATGCAAATATGAAGCAAGCTTGTCCAGTGTTTTCTCAATATGATATCTTTGTCAACACAACACAACAAGGACCCATGTCCCGTGAAGGGAAAAGCAGTTAACTGCCATTGGGTTAGGAGATTTTAGTGACATAGTCTTCTTTTTTCAAAGTGGTCGTAGGGGTTAAAATCGTCCCTCGGGGGCCAGTCAAGGATCCAAAATACCGCCACCTTCTGGCTGTTTTTCAAACGTGTCGAGTGTCAGCAATAGATAAAGATAAAGGACCTTGCTGAGGGGTTCACAACCGGGATTCGAACTCGGTACCCCCGGGTACAGGCGCTGGCGCTTTTACCAACTGCTATACGGTCATCTTATATATCTTCGTCATAGAATCAAACAAGATGACAAAAAAATAATAATCTATAAAACTTTCTAAAGTTGGTTAAAAAAAAATTGTTGGTTCATTACTCTGCTGGTTTGTTGTGATTCTTTGGGCGTGTTTTTAAATAACAACTCATTTTTCAGTAACCTTCTTTTTTCAGAATTTGTGGTGCTCCTCAAAGTCAACATTCTGAAAACGGTAGGTTTGGTAGCTCTTCATGAAGACCTTCTGCTCTTGAAAGCAGAAGGTTTCCAAGAATTCAAAGTTGCCAGGAAAGTTGCCATTGTTTCCAGGAGACACGCCACTGTTTCCAAGGAGACACGCCAACTCTTGAGAATTCGGAACGATAGAATTTAGGAGAAAACACACCCAGATCAACTATAAATTCTTAATAAGTAAATGAACTCTTGTCAGAAAATCTCGTTTATTGTTATCCTTTTGAAAACTCTTGCCACAATTTCTTCCCAGCTTTGAGAAAGTTTTCTCAGGGAAATCCTAGGTAGTACAGAATGTTATACAGTACCCTTATAAATAATATATCGCTTTTTGTTCTACAATTGTATTTTTACATAGCCCAATATAACCCTAACCCTTGTGTTTTTACATAAATAATGGTAATTTGCAGTATTTTGAAGCAGTTTACGGAACTCATCTAATAACCTTTTGTCAATTTGTAATAAATCAAAATTTTGAAAAACCACTGAGTAACTGTCAGGTTGTGCCATGCAATTTTGATAAACATTTCATGCAATCTCTTCATAGTTCTGATACCACCAAATGTCATCACAGTATCTAGTATTCTTGAGATACTGCAAATCCTTAAATGAGCACCCTGGCCACTCAATTGATCAGGGTGCTCACTTAAGGGTGGACGCTCACATAATTTTCACTCTTTTTGGTGGTCTCTCATTCAATTTGGGCCCATTCAAAAGGGTGGGTGGTGGTCATTAAATTGTGGCTGTTTTTGGTGGGTCTGGGTGTTTTGGGTGGCTTATTTTATTGGGGTGCTTAATCAAGAGTGCGTGTTCATTAAATTTTTAGCACTTCTCAAAGGCAATAATAATAAAGAAGATATTAATTTTGTCATATTAAGCGCACAAGATGATATATATCATCTTTAACACTCAATAATAACAATAAAAAAGATTGGTGGGGTGCTCATTCAAGGGTTAGTGCTAATCAAATTTCTTAGGCTTTTAGAGGGGTGCACGTTCAAGACAGGGCACTTATTCATTTTAGTATCATGACTTGATGCAAGAAGATGCCTATAAAATTAAGACTTCCAATACACAAATGTGTAGTATATACACATTACATACTTATTTGTTTTTCTTTAATGTCATGGACAGCCAGCATTTGCTTCAAATGTTCCTGTAAATTGTTGAAATTGACCTCTGTCCTGAAAAATGGAATATTATTTTGCTATTAATAGAAAATTTGCATAAATTCAAAACTAAAAAAAACAAATGCTGATAAACTGATCAGAAATTTGTGCACCATAATTTGTCATTTTGAACAATAAAATAAACTAAGTTGAATAAAAACCAATCAATGATTTTTACAAACCAAGTGTGAGTCAAGTTATTTAGAAAATGGTAAGTAAATATCTTAGAATTTAGGAGAAAACGTTGGGTAATGATTTAAAGAAAAACAAACTTCAGTTTCTACAAAAACAAAAGACTTGAAGTCTAATCATTGCACCATAAAATTGTTTTTGTAAGGTGTGATTGGAACAGACAGAATGTAAACAAACTGAAATGCATGCTGGTTGCTTTGGGAAATAATAACAATGCAAATACAATTTCATTCACCTTGATGAAGCCAAAGGAATTTCATTTTCTGGAGTGGGAAATATCCTTCCAAGAAAGTTTTCTGTTGCCATCTTAAAAAAAAATTAATAAAAATTAATATCAAAAACATTCCACATAGTGTTGTGTACAAGATATAAATAATAATATCATGATAATAATAATAATAATTGTTACAAGCATCAGATTTACATCAAACTATAGGCTTAATACTTGCAGGATTAACAACTATCAATAAAGATAAGTAAATATAATAATAACTACAATCTCCAATATATGGCCAGTGAGAGGATGCAAGCTCTGACGTGAAGCACAAATATTTAACAAAAATGTCCTTGCATACTCTCAATTGTATGTAAAACATAAAGATTGGTTATTTGTTCTCATATGTCAGTTTAATGTAAGTAGCGTTTCTTTGTCAAGCCCACAGTATCCCACTCACTGCCAAAGTAACCCTATAGGCCTAATTTTCCCTATAGGCCTTGAGCGCAGGAGGTCCCTAGAGAGATATTCCACGGATAGTCTACCTCTATTAAGGATTGACAGTGTACCTTGGGGGCCGGTCAAGGGTCTGATTAATACCATTGCCTCCTGGTTGTTTTTCGAACATGTTAAATAACTGTTCTCCTCAATTTCACCACCTGAGTAGAGTGTTCAAAATTTAAGATAAAGGACCTTGCTTAGGGGTCCACCACCAGGATCTGAACTCAATACCTTACGGTTACAAGTCAGGCGCTCTACCACTGAGCTACAGTGTCATACATAAGAGTATAATTAGAAATTTCATTTGATTTTCCTGTTCATAGTAAATTTTTGTTTTTCCACAAGAAGAGAGAGGTTGCAAGGCAAAACATAATACCATATATGCTCAAAAAGTTATATTTATGCCTGTTATGTAAATGATGCCCATCTAGTGAAGACGGTTCAAAGAAATTTAGAAACTGTATTTTATACCAATACATTCTTCAAACAGCAAAGTATGCCTTGATATGGAGATTTCACCTCACTGGAGGAGGAAATTATATCATCAGATCAGGAGAAAAGTGATTGTTCCCTGATCAGAAGGACACCATAAATGAATTTAGCATCAAAAAGTTAGAGGCTCTACCGAGTTGGTTGAAAATATTTACCATTGGAATTTATATCCCATACAATATTGGATATTATACCTAGTTTTCGTAATGTTTTCCTTGGAAATTTATATACAATCCAGATTGGAAATTTTGGCATGCGCTGGAAGTAACTTTTCAGTGCAAAATGAAATAAACAAAGGATTATATCACAAATCTATTGCCCACTTAATAATCTTTCCGAGTCTACTGTTAAAGAACTGGGAAATTTCACTAGTGAAAATTGGTAGAAAATGGCCAAAAAAGAAACTTTCACTATGGAGCCTTACTTAACCAAGTTTCTTATAAAAAACGCATACAACAGTTTATGAATGACTTCATTGGGAAATTTTAAGTGTCTTTTTAAGTAAATTTTAATTCCTTCATCATAAATTTACACCAAAAAGCTGGATTTTCACCCAAAATAAATAGGGCTAATAATTTATGCTCTCTACTCATCTGACTCTGTTTATTATTTATGAATGTAAAAATGAGTTTCACTCCATCGGTTGAAATTCCCTCCGTTCCCTATCGAGGGAATACAATTATAGTGCCTTGCTGATTTTTCAAACTACTACAAAAATAAATAAGAGAAAGAAGAAGAGAGAGAAAAGCAAACATTTTTTTTTAATGTTTGCAAGATAATAAATAATTTCTTAGAGGTAGAGTGCTTTAATATTCTTTCTGATTTAAATTTAAACAACAAATCTTCACGAATAAAATAAACCAAAACAAAAAACTAACCTTGTAAGCTTACCTTTCTCTCTCCTTTTATTTGGCAACAACAACTAACAATGTCTTTTCTTTTTGCACAAAGACACTACTTCGTGTCTTCCACTTTAAATATTGTATTCCTCGTGGTACTTCATGTTGTAAAAACATGAATCTGACATTGATAAAATTCGGAACAGAAACAGGAGGAATTGAGAGGAGGGCAATTTGAGATTGAAACCAAATCAGACATACGGTAAGGCCTAGTTCATACAGCGCATTATGAGCGCAGCGAATTGAATTGTTGCCCAAAAATAATTCTAAGTCCTAATTTAATTCGCCGATAAAGCGCTGTATGAAACCAACTTTGCATTTGGGGCGAATTGAAACATTCAATTCGCTCAGCCGAGCGAATTTTGATGGCATAATGCGCTGTCGTTTCATACAGCGCATTTGAGGCGGAGCGAATTAAATTGAAAAAAAGATGAATCACCTCCAATCATCCACGAATCATCAAGTTGTGAATGATTTATCTTTATTGCGCATGCCCAACAATTAACCCGCCAAACCAACAAGCTAAATCAAGCAAGATGGCGGCTTTCAGAAAATCTTGTCTGAAAATCATTGAAAACGAAAATGAAAACAGCGAAGACGAAAATGAAAATTCATGTGGTAGAATTTCCACAGGTGAAACAGACGAAGAAGCAGAGGAGGATGATGATGATGTGGCTGACCGCGTTCAAGGTCAAGAGCTGCAGGCACAAGGATCGACAACCTTGAAAAAAAAAACAGGAAGAAAAAACCTGGACAAAAATCATGCTGGCCAGAGGGGGCGACCAACGAAGTAGTTGATATAATATGTGAGAACGAGCACTATAGAAATAAATTGATATTTAATAATAATAAAGCATCAAAGAACCTAGAAATTTACCCAAAAATTATTAACGAAGTTAAAGCTCGTTTCAGCGAAATAGGTAGTGCAGCCACAGAATCTTTCGACTTCACACCATCTGAACCATCCTTTGCTCTGTCACCAGGAAGAAATGCAGATGCTGGAGAAACATCAGACTCGAGGTCTTCTGAGAATGTAACACCAAAAAGTTTGCCAAAGGATAGGGTGCAATATGTGTCAAATCCATCAAAACGAGTGAAAAAGAAACATCCACAAGTTTACTCCAGGAGGCTGTCACTGCTATCAATGCGTTTGTATCAAAAGATCCGTCAAATGGAATGATAGAATTCTTAAAGGAAGAGAATGAAAGAAATAGAGCACATGAAGTAAAAATGATGGAGATGGAAATGCAGATTTATGGCCAAATTCATAAACAAGGAGCAAGGGCAAATGGCCCCACAGCAGCAAGTAGCATTTGCTTCTCCAAGGCAACCACAAGGATATGAAAATCCACGCATGTTTGACCACAATCAATCAAGAAGTTTTGAGAATAATTATTCTGGAAATAATTCCACCTGGTTGTCATATGTGAATAGAGAAGATGGAATCTGATAAATTGCTGTGAAAATTTCCAATCAACAACATGTTAAGACTGACTGGCATAAAGTTACATGTACATACGCATTTTTAATTATCTACTGGATGATTAAAGATCTTTTTTAAATGCTTTCTATTATGTACCGGGTGAATGATGAACATTCCAAGTTTTGTTAAATAACATTTCAAGTTTTGTTAGGTTTGTAGAAAGAGGCAAAATTATGTGTACCATACAAATTAAATTTGTAAAAATTGGTAAACTCTCAAGTTCACTATCAATGTGAAAGAATTTCACACTGTGTGGTCAATGTTTTAGCCATGTGACATGAATATGCATGCTTATCACTGATCTCAAAAAAAGACTGGATCGAGCATTCTATTGTTTTGAGCTCGCTGCTTTTGAGGTCACGGAAATCTCAT
>JAYJMH010058382.1:0-12569 GCA_036873815.1 Phacellophora camtschatica | reverse complement strand
GAAAAAATGAATAAACTATAAATAAATGAAACATATATTGTGTGGTGTTGTATTACATATTTCCTTTTTACTTCAACTAAATTTCACAAACATTTTCACTGCATTATGCACACACGAAAATTCATAAGCATTTCCACCTGCCTTTTCATTGAATTATAATCATTTTTTCAGTTTTTTTATTAGAACGAAAAAATAAACTAGGGCGGGGTAACAACAAAACCAAAATATTCCCCTTTTTTCTTTTCTTTTCTTTTGAAAGCAGTGCGTGTATAAAATTGCATATAAAATGGTTGTGGGGTAACAGGAAAACGCAAATACAAGGACAAAAACAAAAACAAATATACGTTGAAGAAATTAAACAAAATTTATAAATTTCACACAAAATCTATCATATTTGGAAGTTCGAAAAAGTCATTATTTGTAAGAACAAAAAATAAATAAAAGACAAAAAAATTAAAACAAATAAACGAGGACGGGGAATTGACAACAAAACACAAATATTTTCTTTTTCTTTTGTTGGGAGCATCTCAAAGCATGTATAAAATATTTAGGGTAATGGGAACACACAAATTTTCAGAAAAGAACTATTATTGCAAAATGACAAAATGAATAAGCGAGAAACAAATTAAACAATGATGGTGGGGGGAGGACAAAAGGCAAATTGCCACAAAATATAAATATTTGCAAGAACAAATAAACGAGAAATGGAAGAAACAATAGTAGGAAATTCGTTGGGGGGGGGGTGTGGGTTAGGAAGAACAACCCGATTTCCCAATAAAAATCAATATTTTATCTATCAACAAATTTTACGGAGAGAAATTTACAGAAAGTTTGAATGTGGGCAATTGAAAGAAAGCCAAATTTTCTAATACGGGATAGGTGCATGGAACGAATATTTGAAAAAACAAAAATAAACGACAAACGAATGAAATAGATATTTCACAAACATTTCCATTTTCCTTTTCAAATATTTCCAAGAACGTACAAATCTATGGTTAGGATAACGGGAGATCAAAAAATAAATAAGAAATATATGAGAAACAACTGAAATAAAAATTACAAAAAGTTAAATAAACGACAGACAATGCAAGGACAGAAAATATATAAACAACAAACCAATGAAACAATGGTCAAGAGGAGAGGAATGGGGGGGGGGGGTAACAAGAAAAACGCTAATTTAATTCCTACATAATATTTAAAATGGGCAAAAACAAAGGTTAAGAAGAACAAGCCAAATTGCGAATAGAAATCAATATTGTGTCTATCAAGAAATTTTACGGAAAGAAATTTACGCAAAAATTGCAATGTGGAGAAATGAAAGATACATAGCCAATTATCTTTACTCTACCAACATTTTCTCGTACAGCATATTTTCAAACACAAAAAGTAAATTAAACGAAAAACATTTCAAATTGACAGTGTGTGATGTTGTATTAGAGATATTTCCTTTTTAATACCCGGAGTATCACGATAATTTCTCTTAAAATCAGATTTCGCCGAAAAAGCCAACATTCGACAATTCGCTCGAAATGCCAACAAAATTCATAAATTACAACCAAAATATTAGCAAAATCCTACCTCCGTAAAACCCCGAACCCCGGCACCCTCAAGCAAGCGCAGCGCTGGAGTTGATGCCTACCGCAGGCAGGCCGAAACGCAACACGTAATAGTACAGTATGTACAGTATGCTGTCTGTAAACTAATAAACTATTTACAGTATGCTGTTTATTTACAATAGGTAGGCAGGTACCATTTTGCCACTATTTAAAGTTTACAGGTTTTTAAATATACTACGCTACGAAACTAAAATATTTACACAGTTTCAAATTCAAAATACAACGGAAAGAAAAAAGCAATTAATAAATATATATATACGCAATTTTTGATGACACAGCAATTGCAATGATGAATAGTTACCTAAGCACTCCGCTTTTGATCTTGTGATTTGCGTGGGTGAACAATGATATTTGATCTCCTGTCGTACTTTGTCGGGCTATTAGCAATCACCGACCCTGACCCCTCGGCTCTCGGCCCCGGCCCCGGCCCCCGAATTTTTATGAAGGAAAATTAAAATTATGATGCCAGTTTATTGGTTAGGCCAAGTTATAATGATAAACAAATGCTCAATTGAAGGGTGATAAGCGTCGAAGAGAAACAACGAATAAAATGCAATGTTTACGTGCCTAGCGTAGAATCATGGGGCCGTAGTTTTGCAACCTTGTCTTGGCGCGCACTTGCTCTCTGTGTTATAACATGGCATTTTATTACAATATTATGTAGATATTCAATTAGCGTTTTTCTTGTCCCCCACCTTGCTCTCTCCTTGACCATTGTTTCATTGGGTTGTTGTTTATCTATTTTCCGCCTTTGCATTGTCTCTCGTTTATTTAATTTTTTGTTATTTTTATTTAATTTGTTTCTCGTTTACTTATTTTTTATTTTTTTATTTCCCGTTACCCCGACAATTTTGTAGATGCCTTGCTTTTAGATTTGTTCGCGCTTGGAAATATTTCTTTGAAAAGGAAGGTGGGAATGTGTGTGAAGTTTCGTGTATGGATCATCTAGTGAAAATTTACGTTTTGACTTGCCTGCCTGCCTCAACTCCAGCGCTGCGCTTGCTAGAAAGTGGGGGAAATTCGGTATTTTACGGAGGTAGGATTTAGCAAATAATTTGTTAAGGCCGGTTTACACGATCATGACGATTAACTACTTGTTTCCACCAACGAATATTACGATTATGGATAAGTGAGTCAAAACTTTACAAACAGAATGGCTCTTTTGTAGAAAACAACTTGATGCAATAGTTGGTGTAATTTTGTGTAAAGAGCACAACATTTTTTGTGTTAATTTTTGTCGGCGCCTTTGAAAAAATTGCATCACATAAAAACAATTTGACCAGCGTTCAAATGAAAAATCTTTGATATCCAATTAAAAGGGATTAGTTCCTGCTGAGTTAATTCGCTGTCACATAACTTCAAGCAACTTTTAAGCCCGTTTACACGATCACATTCTGTGATCACAGAAAAAATGTGGAGTAACTTTTACCTGAAGAAGATCGTGTAAATCGGCCTTTAGGAATTTCGGATTTTGTTGGCATTTTGACCGTATTATCGGATGTTGGCTTTTGAGGGGAAAGGGATTTTAAGAGAAGTAATCTTCATTCTCCTAATATTAAAAATGAAATATGTAATGCAACATCAGCCAACAGCTATTTCATTTGTTTCTCGTTTATTTTATTTTTCGTTTTTTCAAATATTCTTTCCATGCACCTATCATGTATGAGAAAATGTTACAGTCTCATAGAGTAAAAGTAATTGGCTTCCTTTCAATTGTCCACATGCCAACTCTCTGTAAATTTCTTTCAGTAAAATTGTTTGATAGAAAAAATATTGATTTTTATTGGGAAACCCCCACCTAATTCCCTACCATTGTTTCTTCTGTTTCTCGTTTATTTGTTATTGGTTTTTGCATATATTCATTTTTTTTTTGGCAATTTGCATTTTGTTTTTGTCGTTCCTGCAATAATTGTTCTGTTCTGAAAATTTGTGTGTTCCCATTACACCCCCCAGAAATTTTATACCTGCTTTTAGATGTAAAAGTTTGTTTAATTTCTTCAACGTATATATTTTTTGTTTTTTTCCTTGTATTTGCGTTTTCCCGTTACCCCACAACCATTTTATATGCGATTTTATACACACCTTGCTTTTAAAAGAAAAGAAAAGGGAATATTTTCGTTTTGTTGTTACCCCGCCCTAGTTTATTTTTTCGTTCTAATAAAAGAACTAAAAATGTGATTATAATTCAATGAAAAGGCAAGTGGAAATGCTTCTGAAATTTCGTGTGTGCATAATCTAGTGAAAATGTTTGTGAAATTTGGTTGAAGTAAAAAGGAAATATGTAATACAACACCACACAATATCTGTTTCATTTATATATAGTTTATTCATTTTTCGCTCTTGCAAAATTTGGTGGCAATTAGCATTTTTTTGGTTACCGCCAACCACTGTTTAATTTGATTCTCGTTGATTTCCTTCTTGCAAATGATATCTCCTGCACTGTTTTTAATTTGTGTTGAAATGAAGGAAAATTTTGAAAGCCTTACGTTCGTTCCCCTATTTTTTGGCTCTTGCAAATGTTTATTTTATGTGGGAATTTGCATTTTTGTTGTAGCCCCAGATGTTTGTTTAAATTGTTTCTGGACATCTTTATAATATTTTTTTAATTTGATCTCGTTTATTAATTTATTCGTTCTTGGATACATTATTTCTATTCAGTTATAGCGTATAAGGAAATATTGAAAGCTCGTAAAGTGAAAGTAATTGACATTAATGACATGTGGTTATTTGCACCAATTTATTTTTATGGCCATTTCTGTGTTGTTGTTACCCCCGACCATTATTTCATTTGATCCTCGTTTATTTATTTAGTCGTTCTTGAAATATCAATTTTTTTGTGAAAATATGCGGGTTTCCCATGACCCCCAAAAACATTTTAACAATTCCTTGCTTTGAAATGCTCCCAAGAAAAGAAAGAGAAAATATTTGCGTTTAATTGTTACCATGGCCCTCGTTTATTTGTTCGTTATTTTTAGGTGTCAATTGGCGATTTTCTCGATCATTCTTTCATTTGTTTCTCGTTTATTTATTTTTTGTTCTTGCAAATAATAATTTTTCTGTTCTTGCATGATTGATTTTCTTAAAGTTATAAATTTTGTTACGGAAAGAAATTTACGGAAAGTTGGAATGTGGAGGAATGAAAGAAAGCGAATTACCTTTACACTACGAGATTGCAACATTTTCTCATACAGGACAGGTATAGGTGCATGGAATAAATATTTCCAAGAACGAAAAATAAACGATAAATATGTTAAATAGATAGTGTGTGATCTTGTATTACATATTTCCTTTTTTATACGGAGTATCACGGTCATTTCTCTTAAAATCTGATTCCGCCGAAAAAGCCAACATCCGACAACCGCTCAAAATGCTAACAAAATCCGAAATTCCAAGCAAAATATTTGCAAAATTCTACCTCCGTAAACCCCGAACACTACCACCCTCTATCAAGCGAAGCGCATGAGTTGAGGCCTGCCGCAGGCAGGCCGAACCGTAAGTATAAAACTAGGGTCCGCAGTTGGTAAGTTGTTCCTTATCTTTTTCTATTGTTTTGTATCTATAAAACTATATATTGTTTTGTATATGGCATTTATCCATAAAACACTAGAATCTATTGTAATATCTGAGAAATTCGGGCCTACAGTTCCTTATTAATCACACCCAATAGAAAATCTTTGCTTAGAATAAAAAACGAGAAAGAAATTGAGAGTTTATTTATAGCAGGCATTTACTGTATCATGTTGGCAGCACACGAAAGATGATCGTGTTGGCAGCACACGAAAGTTGCTCGTGTTGGCAGCACACGAAAGATGATCGTAATTATTTTTGATAATTCTTCATGTTTGCTGAAACCAGACAGTTCAGACGCAGAAGAAAACAACGGAATTGGATTGAACTAACCAGCCCATACCCTGGTCAAATACTGATTCCTTGAAAAGAACTTTCCATTATGCTTGCGGAAACACGAAATAATGAACCGTGGGGATAAAATCAACTGTGTTTATTTTGAAATCAAAAGGAAACATGTCAGCTGTTAAAATCTCTTTGTTCCGAAACTATTGAAGTTGAAAAGATCGCAAATTTAGCAAACAGTATTAAATAGATTTGCAAGTCAGATATTTAAAAAGCTTTCAACAAAGAAAGACAAGAGAATAATGTTAGAACTTTGGGTTGAATTTTTGGCAAAGCGAATTGTCTCGAAGATCAAGTGCTTTGTGTGAAACATTTGACACTTGATATTTGAAGTAAGTATATGTATATGCTACATTGTATTCAGTTATTCAATATGGACGGACAACTCAAAATATTGTGAAGAACAAACTCAGAAACGGGCATTGCTTTTTGGTCAATGTTTCTTTCGCTCTCCTTATAACTAGCTATACTTTCTCTACTATGATATTAAGTATTAGTTACCAAACAATGATCAGCACAGAATGTCAAAATATAATTTAACAGATAAAATGGGATAAGAATATTTCAGAATATTTTTATAAATTTTTCTCTTTTATATTGTTTTTGTTGTTTCAGTCGTTGACGTTATTAAAAATTAAAACATTATGAAAGCTCGTAAATTTATCCCGAATCAAAACATTCATTCTACGTTGGCTAATCGCTTTTCATATTCGAATTTGAAATCTCTTGAGATTCAGTCGAATTGTTATATTTTCCAAATTCCCTGACGTATGCTCATTTTTGTAGTGTTTGAAAAGTCGGGAAATTCTCACCATAAAATATAGGTCCCAATGTACCCATGTTGGCAATTCTCTGGGTCTGACTAACACGGATTGAACAAAAATTTGAAATTTGTAATTAAAAAAAACTAAATTGTAATAAAATAGATGAACGAACTAAAATGAATTATTTGCATTGCCTTTTCATACGACTACGGAGCAGCCTCGCGAGAAGACGCAGTCTCGTTCCAAGACCACATATCAAATGTCACTGAGTAGGAAAGTGCGTATATCTTTGCGTAGGAAAAACGTGTTTACTGCGGAGGAACAAGATTCATTTGCTTTGAGGTCTTGGTAACGGTTTGCGTTGCTAAGGTAGTCTGATTACTTCAGACCCACCTATATCGCACGCCACCACCCTCCACAGCTCAAAGTGGGTCTGATAAACTCGAAGGCACAGAATCTGGCAGAGCGAATCGAGACTCGACTCGGGCAACAAGTCTATTGCTAAGGCATGCAGCATGTAAAGGTGGAAGCCACAAGTACAGAATCATAATCATAATAATAATAATAACAAGAAACGTGATGACTGGGTGGACTAGCACTGTGTTCAAGACGTCGAATAACGGCATGAAGCCGAAAGAATGTGTGAAAAACCCCAAACGGTACGCGGTTGTGAAATTTTATCTTCAGATAAAACCAACAATTTTATGAAGGAGCAATACTTCTTCAAAATTGCATTAAAACTCCATCTTTATGAATGTCAGAAAGGTTATGGAAACTATTGTGCTTTTCACACCTTAATAATTATTTGAAAAATTGGATTTTCCCGAAAAATTGGAAAGAAAAAGTCAGAAAAATCAGAGGCAATATAAGGTTTAGTAGTTATCAACACAAAACTGCAGCGCTTTATCTTTTCGAATCTCTTGCAATAGAGCTATCCTGAATTTCATTAAAAATAGAAAAAAGTCTGTTAAATCCAAATTTTGTATTGAAAATGTGTTTAAATGCAAAAACCGCATGAGAATACGGTTATTGGACCTATGACCATTAGATCCTTTGCGAATTATATTTTTTGAATATTTGTTATAAAAAATTATTGTCAAATTCAAATTCTTTACTGAAAAGTTAATTCAACGCAAAAAAAACCCCACATTAAATTAAAGGGCTGATTATATGAGAGTTTTCAGCCTGGGCTGAGATTTTTCGCGGTTTAGCCGATGTAAAGATTCAGCCCACCTCTTCAGTCAATTCATTGCTACATTTAGTTTGCGGTTATACGAGAACATTTCAACCATTTCGTGTAAACGGGCTGAAATTTCTCGTATAATCGCATTATATTAACAGGCCGGGCTGAAACTTTTCGCAGCGCACGCGCACTTTAGATAAGATGGTCTGTGACGCAAGATCAGCTGTGATTGTGAGCTTCAGCTAGACTGAGCTTCTGCTCCCTGGACTGATATGTCGCTATATACAGAGACTGGTTTCCAAACAGTTGCTGAAACTGGTTGCTGCTGCTGTGTTGTTTTATAAATTTAATTTGATCTAAAAGAAAATTTAATTTTGCCTTGGCGCGAATATTGTATTTTAAAGTTGACATTTTTTAAACTTTAGATTCCGTTGATCGATATTCAAGACTTTTTGAGTTAATTTACTTAATAACTACCTTTATTCCTGTTTGTTTGTTCAGAAAAGATCCACCAACCACCAATCACTATCATTCTCAATGAACATCGAGCAAAATTTAAAATTTAAATTAATGATTATTTTGAATAAACTCTGGCCTAATTATTGACGACGATGTTGTTTCAATCCATAAACGTACAGCACTTCAAAATGTGACACTTCATGTTGTGGGTTACACTACCACAACGTCTCCAGCGTCGTGTCAAGGTCCCTTTGGGCTTGCATATTTTCAAATGTAAACCAAATCTATTTAAATTGCATACTGAAGTGAAGACAATACAGTTCTGCGGTTCGTGTCTAATCTCGAGTCTTCTTAAAACTTCTTAAAATCTGCCTCGATCCTTCGGACAAAGCAAAGCATGAGCAAAGCAGTCCGCCTTGCCATGCCTAGTAGGAGCACATAAAAATACATCTTCCACATGGAAAACTTCACGGTAAACGGTTGCGTGAAAACCTTTAAACTTTATGTTGTGTTTCTTCTCAAGAGCTCTGACGAAGGAATCAGCCATTTTTCAAATAATGTGCAAGCTGCAGCCAGAGTATAAATATATAAAAAACCAGACCAACCTCACTTTCATAAATCAACAAATTTGTAAAAATAACGGGAAACAAACCATACGTGAAAATAAGAACCCGTTGTAAAAATTTATCGCCACGCCGTGATCTTGTTTTTTGTGCCAACAGGTGGACACATTACATTCCAATTTAAGTGGCAGGCATAGCCTAGAGTTATGCGGCATTTAATCACATTTTCAATAAATAGTTTGAATTTAAGAGTATTTTTTAAATTGTAAATGAAAAACAAAATATTTTTTATATGTATTCAGGGAAAGTCGATATTATTCTTTTGTTCGAGTCAATGAAAACTCAAAAAATGAGGTTGGTACATTGGCTGCTTCTTTTTAAAGTATCCCTGGAAATGAGGTTGTGAAAATATCCAAGAGTATTCAAAGACAATATTACCTTAAACATCCGTGCAGAAGAGCAGTGCAAATACTATGATTTTGTGCTTTGGGGGAAAAGGAAACGATTTCCACGATTTTAAAAAAAAGACACGTGCATTCGTTCTAATTCAAGCATTTCCCTTCATTTTTCTCACAGTTTACAAGTTAAATTTATAGTTTTACAGATGCAATTCTTGACCACATTTTTTGCTTATTTCGTCTCTTGTCTGGTGGATATGCTTGTTGTACTGTGTAATTTTATAACAACAGGTAAACAAGCATTCAACACAAATTTGAATGTAATGTATCCACCTGTTAGCTCAAAGGACATGATGGCGGTATGGCGGAATATATTTGCAACCATGCGCCGCGTTCTTAACACACATGAATGATCAGTGAACAGAATCCAAGCTTAAGGGCCTAAGTTTCTGCGTCTGTAAACGAGATCTTGGGGGTAGAATTATGTTTTGAAATCCAATTAGCGCGGGGGATTTGGCACAGAAGAGTAAAGCGAAAAGACAGCAAAAAAATTGTTTTTGAACTTTTATGTTGTAAAAATTAACTATAAATAAAAATGTCCCTGACCCCTCCCCCTTAGCTAAAGTATATTAAAAATTATGTAAAGTGAAAGCGAACAGTTTTTCGGTTTGGCGGCATCAACCTCATTAAAAGTAGTGAAATTCATGTAAAATGAGCAGAAAATATCATTATTTTGGTATAAAATAATTCTTGCATGCACCGAATTCCATCAGTTGCAAAAGTGTTACATTGAAATGAAATGCGACTTCTAAAAACCGTTTCTTGGGATTTCCTTGTTTCACACACAAGATCCATAATTAATGTTGACGCACATATTCATGCAATTAAAAATTGAGTAGCGAGAATTTAGAGACAAAAAAGACGCGTGTCAAAAAGAGGTTGAAACATATTGTGTTCTAATGTATGTACAGTATATTGGTTCAGCCGAAAGTATTTAAATTTTTTTAATGAGAGGTCAATAAAATCAAATACTTTGTAAAGTAAGGTGACAGTGTGCAGTAAGTAACTTCGATCAAGTTCAATAGAAATTGTCTGGTCACATACAATGTTGCACCAGCTGTTGGTACTTGTATTGAATGCTGCTATTTTTATTGTATAGGAAAGAACGACCCGCGCACGTGTTTCTTTCAAAACAAATAAAGAGAGCATTCATTGAAGATCAAAGATTGCTGGAATATTGAGACAAGCATAAAAGAAGTTTTGGAAAACGCATTCATATTGGATATTGAAAAGTTGAAATGGAATTTTGAAGTACATTTTGTACAGGCCTAAAGGATTAGCGAAAAAACCAAACGTAAAAGGTTATCTTCGTGAGTGAAACTGATTTAGTATATCAGGACAACCAGCTGTTAATTGGCCAAGGCCGAGATGATCTTTTTCGGAGCCTAAAGAACAAAACAGAACATAGGATAGAGCAGGAAACTCTGGCTAAAGATTCTACTTAAAAAGCATAATGGCTGCAAGAATAAACTTCGTACCATCTTCAAAATTGGAAAGACTGGTTCACTGGGGCGTGTGGTTGCCGTGCGTCGCATTACCGTTCTGGTATACATACCAACTCTCAAATACATATTTGTACCAATTGCATCAAGGGTTTTTTGACAGTGAAGTTTCCCTATTTGATGGCCGTCTGAAAGACATAAGTGATGGAGAGTGGACTTTCTGGCGGCAATTTTTCAGCTTTTATGCAGTAGTGAGCGTTTTAAGCTCAATTATATGTGGCCTAACATCAAACAGATCGATACTTTCTCGTAAAATATCACTCATAACGGTTTCATTTATTGCACTATCGATGTTACTTTCGGTAAAAGGGTTGCTTGTGTTACTTGGACATGCCTTGGTTGTTTACGTGATAGCGCAAAGCAGATCAAAGATCGTAATCTGGGGTTGCTTGTTGTCGGCAACATTTGCAATTAATTTCGAACCTTTCCAAGGCTACATTATATCGCTCCTGCCAAAGAATGACACAACTCAAAGCCTCGTAATTTACAGTATGATGATGTGCAATTTACGACATTTGAGCTTTGCGTTAGAGCTCGCAAGTGTGCGGATAGGCGGTTCTGAATCAAGTACAAAACGCATTTCCGTCACTACTCCTAATATTATCGACTTTTTAGCATTTATTTTCTATTTTCCATTATTCTTGAACGGGCCTATCGTAACGTTCGATAAATTCAATGCGCAGATGATTAACAGAATCCAAAGACCTCCAATTGCGGCTTTACTTATACAAGTAATTTCTTGTCTTTTGTATTTCGCATTGATCGAAATTTCGTTTCATTTCTTGTATTCAGCAAGCATCTCAAAGCACATTCATATATTAGTTGAACTGAACTGCATGGAAACGTTGGGAATCATATGGACGCAGCTTCACTTATTTTACGTGAAATACGTCGTTTTTTATCGTTTCGCTGGAGTTTTCGCTCAGCTAGACGGGATAGAGCCTCCTGGACAGCCTGGTTGCATCACAAACCTCTACACGTATGTTGACATGTGGCGATATTTCGACAAAGGCCTTTACGCATTTTTAAGCCGCTATATTTACATACCGATTGGAGGATCGCGTTGTGGAGTAACAAGGCAAATATTAGGATCTTTCTGCAGTTTTGCATTTGTGGGTTTTTGGCATGGTGGCACAGAGAAATACTTTGCTTGGGCACTCACAAACTGGCTGGGAGTTTCAGTTGAGGCAATGGTAACAAAACTCATGAAAACGGAAAGCATTCAAAGATTCAAGGCAAGGATTGGCCCACGAATGCATCGCAGGATTTCCGCGGCATTTGGAGCTGTAGAGGTCGGTCTCTTGATATTATCGAACATGCTATTTCTATCTGGAGTCGAAGCAACAACTGTTTATCTTCAGCGTTTATTTATATTTGGTTGGCCATTGTGTCCATTGTTACTTTTACCAGCATTGTATTGCGCAGTTAACTGCATTATTGATGCGCGGAGTTAAAATATTCGTTTGTAGCCGTGCAAAATTTCAGCCTGCGTTAAATATAGCATAAGATAATTTTGTATTTCACTCACCATTTGTTGACATTTTAAAAATTGCCAATCAAATGTCAGTATTTAGAAACATGTGAGAAATATTTTGTGATGCGATTAGCTAATTTAAAAATGTAAAGAAACTCAAAATGTAAAAGAAAGTTGGTAGGCAAAATTATCCTCTAGTTGCATAAACACACGCACGGACTGAGTATAAATGGTGATCAACATTTCAAACTTATAAACAAGAGTCCAAACTTAAAAACAAGAGTTCAAACAAGAAAACCTTCAATTTTAAGTTAAAAGTTTATCTTTGCTACAATATTATTATAGTTACTATCATGATCTAAATTAGGAACATTTCATTTGACTAACTATTATATTAGCTACACATTGTAAAAATTAAAATTATTCATGAATATTGAAAGTTACCTGTAAAACGATGTTATTCTTTTCAAAAATTTACGCTTTGAGCAAAAACATTTGGACTTTGTTACAATATTAGCTGCACATTGTAAAGATTAAAATTATTCATGAATGTTGAAAGTGACCTGTAAAACGATGTTATTCTTTTCAAAAATTTACGCTTTGAGCAAAAACATTTGGACTTTGTTACAATATTAGCT
>JAYJMH010058371.1:0-12571 GCA_036873815.1 Phacellophora camtschatica | reverse complement strand
AACCTTGAGGAACCCCTGTGTTTATGTTGCAATAATTAGATCTTTTTCCATTTACATAAGTATATTGGCGACGATTTATGGTTTTCCATTTACATAAGTATATTGGCGACGATTATTTCCATTTACATAAGTATATTGGCATATATGGACCTCACATTACCTTACATAATACAATATATATGGAGTAAGCTAATTCACTACTACTTCCTAATTTCAACAAGCAGGGTTTCTTATTTGTAATAAATTATAAAGAGCCTAATAAGGATAATGTTAACCTGACTGGACAGATTGTCAGGCAGTAAATCAAATACAAATGCAGACCTAGTAATTGAAGGAAAGGACTAAATATGATGGACGGCATGAGAGCACTTAATGAAGTATATATTAATTCCTCAAAGAAAATAAATATAAAATTAAATATGCATGCATTTGATGTTTTAGCAGCATTAGTCTTTCCATAAAATCAGAACTCAGTGTGAACAATCACTCCAAATTGGAAACATGTATGTTTTTGCTTACACATAGTAGCTAGTGAACTAAATTGATCATAGTACAAGCAGTGAGTGAAGCTCAAAATCATTAAACAGTAGCAAAAATAAAATGAAGACAATAGGCCTATTATTTTTTTCTGTGAGAAAGTCTGGTTGTGGTGTGGTTACAAGCTACAAGTTTTATCTTATTAGCCATAGCTGTGAGTGAATGCCAATTTTTTAACCTGCTACTCAACAAGAAGTTGGAGAAACAGATTGATACAATCCATTATAGACTATTAACACAAGTGATAGGTATATACTGGCCTAAAGAGATCTCAATTAACCGCTTATGTTCATATAGAACCATGGAACGAGAAAATTTGAAGGAGAATGTCTGATCTGGTTAGGGGCCCTTTTAAGACTTGGTAAAGAAAGGCCAGCAAGGAAGTCACCCGAGGAGGCACTTAACAGTATTGTGGTATTGAGGAAAAAGTACAATCTTCAAATAAAGAACAGTGAGGTGAAACTTGACTTGAACTCTACCTTTCCGGAGAAGATATTGAACAGATTGGAGCAGATGTCAGAAGATGGTATCAGTTGGAAAATATTAATTAAAGACATAATGGCAGAAAATCACTGAACATGTTTATGATGATAATGATGGGGGATTTATTCTCTATGCACCTTGATTTCATTCCCCTGCTCACTTTGATTTTGTCCACACTGATAGACATATTTTTCTGTCAAATTTCCATCCACACACTTTTTTTATGAAGTTCTGTCATTGACCATGTCATTCATTGATGTACCACCAAAACATTGATCCACTCATTCTCTCTAATTTGACAGTTTCTACGCAGTATTTTGCCTCTTGATAGAAATTCTATTAAATTAAATAGTATTGTGTTTCAAACTTTCCAATCTGGGAGGTATGCTTATTTGAACTGAAATGTAAAGTAAGAGTATTATAGAAGGATCAAGTAAAAGAAGTATTATAAAGTAAGATATGGAAGTTGAGACATATTTTATGCTGTGACTTTAAGTTTCATGCTAATGCAATCATCAGACAGCGAATAATATCTAATAAAAAGAATATAAGATACTGTATACATGTACCTTGATTGACTATTTGAATTTACATTGATTCCACTTTTCCAATCAAGACAGCAGGATAATATAATGAATTTTCTACTACAGTTTGAAGTATTGTGAATTACTTACTTATGCACTGCTCACCATACCGATGGCAGCCATTATTGGAAATTGCAGCACCTTTTTCTAGATATGCCTGATTTTTTAATTTAACCAATTTATTCTTACGTCAAAATTATGATTGAAATGAACAGATCAGTGCCTTTGTACATTTGTGCACTGCACATCAAATTGCAACCTGGCCCAGATTGGATGAAATACATGAAAATGATTTTAAAATGTATTATTTGATTTTTTATATTATTTTATGTTACCTAATTACACTAAATTAGCACCGTTTCAAAGTTTGCATTAATTACTTGAAGTGTTGATTGTTATTATAATTGTAAAACCTTTACTACAATTGAATTTTTTTGTGGTTTCATGTTAATTTGTTGCTGAGTTAATTTCACGCATTTGTAGTAAAAATGTTGTTGTTTTGTGTTGATTTCATGCATGTTAATCCTTTCATGCCCGGATTTATTTCTGCTCAACAGGCAAATCCTATGCAAGTTAAACATCCAAACCGACTTAATTATCTTGATAAACTTAGGTTGAAATATCTGAAATTAATATAAAGTTCTGCACCTCCTGAAACTTACCATATGGCCGTTCCCGGGGTGAAAGTTGAATTGTTTTGGTGCTAATTTCGTGTGATACTGTATCTGATACGGTATTTAAGGAACACACTAAGATCAGTGTTTACACTAAGATACGTTTTGATCCAGTACAAAAATTTCTTGGCATGCCTGCGTGTACACTGTATGATGACATGGGGACTGATAACGATAAAGACAGTGGGAAAATGTTCCCAACCTCGTTAGCTCTAGAATCTATATGTGCCGACGACGCTGATTTCCTCACGACAAGTGAAAAAAGGAAGAACACCATCACAGATAAAAGATTCAAAAGGTTCTATTAGGAGATGATCTAAAAGCAAAACAAAGCAAACAGAAGTTTTTCGAGGAGACATAAACATAGAATGATGGAGGAAAGTTAAAAGGCTCGGCTCTCTGTTAGGGGATACAGAGAACATAAAAAGACGAAAAAGTTGTTCATTGCACCCATGAAGAGATTAAATCAAATCTGGATCAGAAAAGATCACATCAGCGAGAAACTCTGTCTCAAGTTGTGCAAAATACTTGTAAAACCAGTTTTGATGAGCAATGGCTCAACTTGGAGACTAACAAAAAATGATGCAAACGGCCTGGGCGCTTTTTACAGACAACAACAACAATAACTGAGGCAGCTGATAGGAAAAGGATATCTAAAAAAGACTTTGAACGAAAAATTGGATAAACGATGTAAGGAACAACCGATTTAAATCGATATCCTGAAAGGCAAATGGCGATTCTTCGGCCACATTTTTCGTTTTTCAGACGAAACACCGGCATCTCTAAAGTGATGAAATTCCTCTTTGTGAGATCAGAAACAGGATACAGAGGCAGGCCTCGAGAAAATATCGAAACGAAAAGAAATAATGATCAATGAGCAAGATCAATGAGAATAGACTTTCCAATATCACCTGTTGTAAGATATTAGATCGATAGCGCTCGATATCTCAGCAATAATTTGTGAAGCATCAAAAGCAAAAACTGCTTGAAAATATCATTTTCATCCCTGCAAGCCGAGATCCCGGCTATTTTGCGCTTATATAAACACTCAGCCCGGAGGAGCATTGAATTTCTATATATCTCGGCCCCATATAAACAGGCCCTTGCTGTCAGACTTTTTTGCATGCTCGTGTTCTATTGTCCATTATCATAACCTTTTCCACCGTTTTCAGTGTAGGGTTATCTCATTTGCATAAAATAAGCTATTCATTGAGATTTAATTGTTTTTGAAAAGAAATATTTGAATACAAACGGGTATTCTTTTGTTTTGATAACATCTTTGAAACGGGTATTATTGTTTTGTTTCGACCAGAGGCAGCTCAAGTTTAAAGCATAGAAACTTCAGCTCAAACGTAAACAATTTTGTCTTGAATCAACACATCAGCTGTAAAACGTGATCTTGTTGTAAAGTAGAACGTTGCTTAATTTCATCGCAGACAGATTTTATCGTGATTACATTATTTTCGAAGGATTTTGCAAGATTCATTGTTGTGTGTGGGTGATGTTATGAATTTCAGACTTTGTTCTGTTGGCTTCATTTCATGTTTTATGCTCGAACGTAACAAGACGTAACATAAAATGACATTTTGATGGTCATTGATATTATCTTTGCTTGCCAATAATCTAAAGGCTCATTACTATGCTTCAAACGTACTGGAAATGAACTAACATATATTTGTGCAAGAGTTAGAGAAGTGTTATGAAACCTATTGCTATACTCATTGAAAACGTCAACATCTAATTATTTATTTGGCACCTTTTTATCATTCTTTGATCTTCAGAACAATTTTGATAGTTTCGTCTTTACCAGAAAATAGACAAACAAACAAACAAATGTAGTACAATCGGCTTTATTAACAACAGCAAAAACAATCTATTGATTGGTTGATTATCAACGAACGCCGTACATATATAAATATTGTCTTGCACAACTTATTCCATACTTTATACCTTTTAAACAACCAAAAACTTTACAAAATGAATCTAGGTTAACGAGGTTAACCAAAAAAGATTACAAAATGAATCTAGGAGATCAAATTTCTATCATTTTTTACATCTTCACACTCATAATGAGTTTTTTTCTGAATGGATTAGTTCTGACAGCTGTTTTCAGGAGCCATTCGTCATTATCAAAACGACGTTTTGCAATTTTGATAAGCTTGGCTGTTGCTGATTTTCTTAAGATTATTCCGATGTCAACACTTGTTGTTGCTGTATTTCATGGACCACGGAACAAAAGTGGTGTTGACGCTTGCTATTACTCTTCATCAATGGGTTTTTATCTGGTAGTGGTCACCGTTTTACATTTAGCTGTTGAAAGTATTAACCGTCTTGTCTCCATTCTCAAACCGTTACATTACGAAAGGTTCATCAACTCTAAAAGTTTTGTTGCACTTTTCCCATTTATGTGGGTTTTACCTTTTTTTGGTATATTTCTCCCATTTACCAAAAGCTACTCTTCATATCATTCTTTACGCATGGATATGTATTCATGCTCTCTTGAGAAAGAAAGAAACTATTTGCATTTGCAATATTTTGCAATTGTGACGTCATTATTTTTTGCAATTCCGTTCATTGTCATGGTAATTTGCTACAGTGTCATATTCAGGATTTCTTTAAAACATATTAGGCAAATTAAACAAATTGAAAACCAGATGTCGAAATTTCGAGAAGAAAGAGCTTCCGTTTCAGATGAATCCGTTTTTCTGCCGCTTTGTAGGAATCTTCTTGGTTCTAGTGAAGTTCCCAGGAATGCAAATGAAACTTTGCATTTTACAGAACATCACAGAAGGGAACTTCAAGAAGATGTGCAAAATAAGATGGATAACGATTTGTTTAAAAAGACAAAAAACCATTTTGAACAACATCACGTGCAAGAAAGTCACGAACAACGCGGTTATTATGAGCCTAATTCTGAAAATAACACAATAGGATACGAAAAAATGTTCAAACAAACGGAAAGGGACCGTTCAAAATTATTTTTTCTTAAACCTCCACAAAGCGATATTTCCAATCACAAGACTTTGAGTTGCTGTTCCAATGAAGTTTGTGAACACATTGCATCGCAGTCTTTTAATGAAGGAAAAGTGCGTGATGGTTTGGTGAAGACGATACTCGTTAGAAGTAATGATGAGACTAATAGTCCACAAGAAAAAACTGAACTCAGTGTCGAATTTTCTGGGGTACAGCACATTAGAGAAAGTGAGATCTTATCAGAATCTGTAAGCAAAGCACCGAGTGCAGAAATGTCATCAAAATCTGTCAATAGATGTGATTACAAATGTTATGAATCAAATAATGTGTTTAAACATCATCCTATAATTTCTCAACCTTCTGGTGAAGAGGTATCCCCTTGTCCTTATGAATTTGTGAAGGAATTCTCTGTAATGGCAGCTTGGGCGGAGATGCTGCGACAAAGAACACTTGAGGAAAATGATTTTCATTTTCCTTTGATGAAATTTCTCGATTTAGTTAAAGACGAGCTTGGAAGCAAGAGAAGAGAACTAAAGCTTGCAAGAACACTCGGAGGCCTAATTGGAGCATTTGTAATATTTTATATTCCCATGGTTTTACTAGCATGGACAAGTTCAGCAGCTGAGAAACACACGACAGAATTTTCATTTGATTTAAACCGTGGACTTGTTGCTTGGGCTTTTTTGAATTCTGCTTTAAATCCTTTAATGTATTGTTTCAGAATAGCTGAAATGAAGATCGCTGTTACTAAAGTTCTCTATGACATAAAACGTTTTTGCAAATGTGTAAGTAGTAGATCATAATCATACGATGTTTTATCAATGTTTAAAGTGTAATGTTTAAGGGGGAAATTGCATATATATATACATATATATATTGATATAAAATAATTATCTATGCTGGCATACTCATCGTATTTCTTTATCCATACAATATTGCTGGCGTGGGCCTATATGATAATACGATGTAATATGGTATCAAATTTTATATGTATAAATATGTAATGTGTTCATCGTGTGTGTTTTTGATGTGGTATTATGTTACAATTGTTAATGAAGTCTGTGGTTTTAAATTCTTAACAGTTTAATAGTTTCAGAAATAAAAATGTAAGCCATGTGCATCACAGGCATTGGACACGAATAAAGTTAAAGCGTTTTTTGAATATAATGTAATATGGTAATTTATCTGCTGTGTGATGTATCATCATGCGCACCACGGTGCGTAATGTATAATGTGCAATATTTATCATCATCAAGGATTTCATTAATTCATGTGGACTGTGGCTAGATATTTTAAAGATTTTTCTCTCAGAAAATGCATATTCCAATGCGACAAAGCAATAAAGTTATTCGTTTAAACATACGAAGGAAAACTTTTAATTAAACCATGATAATGTCATCTGGAATTCAGTTTGAATTCTTGAATTATCTACGTGAATCTGAAGCCGGAAAAACAACATGTTTTTACCAAGGAGTTTTGTCATTTGCTCGTTATAGTTTATATTCTTTTACTTTTTCTTATTGTGTTTAATTGTTCATTGGGTTTAAAAGGTATCAATACTGTTCACCAGGCATTTGCATTTTTGAATTTTTCGTCATCTTGGAAATATTTTTCTACAAATGAACTTTTAATTGAAGAGAAAAAACCGGGGATTTCATAGTTAAAACAAATAAAAATGAAAAATAAATGAGAAATATAAAATTAAAGATACTCAAATCACAGAATTAATTGATTTTTAAATTTAGGTTGAAAGATGCCAAAAATTATATCAAGAAGCATTGTTTGTTCTGATACTCAAGACAAAGAAGAATACAAAGAGGAAGATGTTCCTTTGTTTGTTTATTTTTGCATTTGTAGACAATTAGCATTAATTATTGGTACACATTATTTATTTATTTATTCATTCATTCATTCATTCATTCATTCATTCATTCATTCATTCATTCATTTACTATTTTAGGAGATAAATAAATTATTATTGAATTTCTAAAAAATATTCATACCTGGTGTAAAAACTCATGCCGAATGCCCCTTAAAAAACTCTGCTTGCAGGGTTGTTGCTTTGAAACATGGACTGGAAATGAATGATTTTTCTTTAAATCAACTTGGAAGGCAAACGTGGACAGGCAAACGTGGTCACATAACATATCCAATCCAAAACTCTATGATGATATCCAAAACTCTATTCGGATGTCGCTTTGCGCACAATTTGAGATTTGTAGTCTCGCGGATTTTGAGCTGCAGCCATGGAAACGGAGATAATTTTTTAATCAACCGAGGGTCCGCGAAGATCTATAATTTTCTATTCGTGGAATTTTATTTCCGCTAAATCTCTTTGAATATCGAAAGTTTATTCCTCTAAGATATCGTAATTTGATCAAAAGTTAATTTCGAACATTTCAAAGCTTTTTCTAGCCGCGAAAGTTTCTCCCCTTTAAGTACTCGTGTTTTCTAATTAGTTTCTACTCATCAAAGGGCGCTTCCCAAAACAACGTATTCTCTGCTGTTTAAGGCATCATGATAAATTTTACTGTGCATTTAGAATATATGATAAATAGCTACATTAAATATCCACTTATGCTAAGCATTGATTATTATGGGCAAACTTTTTAAATTAAACTGAAACGATTTTGCAATTCAATTTTAGATTGTGAGCTGAGTAAATTACCACTGCGACCACGTGATCATTCTAGAGTAATTGACCAATCAAAGCATTCGTTTAAGCTTACATGTGAAGAAGGTGACATTGTGTTTCTTAAAAGGTGTGATTTTTATTGAATTAAAGACAACAACAATAATATTGAGAACCAGGTTATGAAATCAAGTCGCCAGAAATTGGGAAAATGTAATTTTTCAGACCATGTCAGACCAGAATCACAAACTATTAGATTTATACTGATAACTACTCAAGTTAAAACACACAACAATGACTCAAGTGGCAGTTCTATAGCTTTAAAAATAACCTACTGCTCACTGAATACTTAAAATTTAGGTTCTTCTTTGCGGGGTTTTACTACATATAGCTACATCATGATTATCAGAGAAATGTTGAAAAAGGGTAATGATTATCAGAATCAGTCAGAGAAAAAGGGGATGATTTTTCTGAAAATCGCCGTGAAAATCATAGAAAAGGGAGTACTTAGTAGGACCATGGACACGCATTAGGTTATTATAGGTACCAAGTGACCCGCCGGAAGTATTACATATAATTCATAAATTACTTGATGAATTTAGTTTTTTTTCTTGGATCGTGTTGGACTGCACCTTTTTAAAATACCTATATGCATTTCGTATTACATTAACATCGAAAGCTTTCGGACGATTAAACTTTTGAACCAACTTCTCCAAAAAACTTCCGAAATATTTTTGCTAGAATCATCCAGTGCAGTGATCCTCTTAAATTAAAATGAAAGAGAATTGGGCAATTTGTAACCATTTTCCAGTAGAAGATTTGCTCAATGAACTGTAGAAAGGAAGTTTTTGTCCGAAGTTTTTTGTCCGGAATTTTCAACTTTTGATATGTTAATATAAGTTAATTAATTCAAAGGTTAATGTAGGTAGGTTGATTGATAGGTTAAAATAAGTAAGTTGATTGATAGGTTTGTATAGGTAGGTTAATTAATAGGTTAATAAAGGTAGGTTGATTGATAGGTTAATAAGATATTTTACAATTTATCAGTTTATAATCATTCAATTGTTTTTGTAATCAATCATTGAGATCATTATCTCATTTGTGTTTTTTAGAGAAAAAGGTCTTGAAAGACAATTTCGCAGTAAATGCAAAGGGTATTAGTTTTATTTTCTTTCCTTGATAAAATGATCTTTCTGTATACTTTTTTTGCTGCTAAAATTACGGTGTAGATTTTTCTCTCCTTCGTTCCCTTACAGTTTTTTTGTAACTAAAATTACAGTATCTCATATTTTCGGATAAATTAAATTTAAATTTAAGGTAAATTTGTTTTTTTTTAAGGTAATTATCACATGTTCATTATTTACTTCAAGAGAGTTGTATGCTTTCTGGATAGTATATAATTATAACATGCTCCCTGGAGTGCCGTCTTGTATTTTGTGTCTCTTGCAAAATTTTATAATGAATATGAATTAAAAAAATACTGTATTTTTCATCATATCATTTCATCATTTCATCATATCATGTTTCAACTTATGCAATTATATATAATATTTGACCTCGTTAGTTAGATTGGCTATTGAATTGAATTGCTTGACTGGTTAAAAAAATTAGTACATATAAAAACATTGGCCAAATAAAGTTCGCCTCGTTTGGAAGAAAATGCAATGTTAGCAAAAATTTCCATTGTTTACTGCAAAACTGTTTTAGGACAAATGTTTGGTTTGCCAATCAGATCATTCTATTTTAAGTCATTGTAAATCGTTGCGTAAGCCAAAAGGTAGCCATGAGAGGTCAATTTAAGATACTAATATTTACCAGTCTGCTCAGAATTCACAAACTTTTTGAGAGCTCAGAATTCAGAATTTTTAAATTTTGTTTAACCTCTTACCCCAGCTGATCTGGCACTATCTTAAAAACTGAAAAAGATAAATTATTCTCAAGAAACATATTATCATTTAGTTACTTGCTATCTAAAAGTTTTCTACAACATGTTTATGATATGGAATTATTTTCAGATGTGGCTTATGGTTGTTTTATCAACACGAAAAACGCAATGCAAAAGTAACATTTATTGTGGATGGTACGTACGAGTTTAGAACATAGATATTTATTCTTTTTTATATGTCACAGTTGAATTTAATTGAGGCAATAACGCTATTAATGTTGTTTTCTTCAGTTAAAAGGCATTTACATTTTAATAGAGAACTTTACTGTGCCCTTTTTAGTAATTGAAACATTAGAATAAGGAATTAATAAACTGTTTATTGTTCATTGAGCCAAAGAAGGGCACCACGAGGTAAGGGAGAAAACGTGCAAACTTTGTGGACACGCTGCGACGTGATGCCGGAGCCAGCAGTACTGCAAAACCGAGCACCCTATTGCTGGACAGGAAAGTGTGGAGAGGAGTGCAAAAAAGTGCATGCAAAAAAGATTGACAGTGCATGCATAAAAGAGCAAAGCAATGTTGATAACAACCAAAAAATCACTGGCCCACTTTTACCAATACAAATGGGGGGGGGGAATACCTAGACTTTACAACTTCAGAAAAGGTATTAGGAGTCACCATTGATGATATAATGAACTGGAAAGTACAGTCTGAAAAGGTGGCAAAATCAATGAGCTCAAAAATTTGCATGCTAAAAAGATTAAAATATTTACCATCACAGGTATTGGAAGACATTTATTACAAAACAATAATTCCAGCCGCCACCTACTGTATATCTGTATGGGGAAACTGCTCCGAAGCTACCCTCACAAAAATAGAGAAGCAGCATATCAGGGCGGCCAAAATTATCCATAGATTACCAAGACACGTTGAAAATAAAGACGCCCTTGCAGCAGCAAAACATCTTTCGTGTATATTTACAAGCGAAGAGTCGCGATCGAAATGCATAAAGTTATGCTCGACGAGAGAAGTAGAATATCAATGCAGTACCATCTAAAGAGGAAAACATCAAGAACAGGAGAACAGTTTGAAATCGTACGAGTAAGAACAGAAGTAGGAAGATATTCATTGCGCTACAGAGGCCCAGTAGTGTGGAACGCTCTAAGTATAGACCTGAAAGAGCAAAGAGATTTGAAAACTTTTAAGCGTCATTTGGAATTGAATCGTGGAACATTAAATCAAGTTAATTTTGCAATTTTAAAGGAACAACCTTTAGTAGAAATAAAGACACTGTAAATTACGTATATTACTAGAAATTCTCTCACTAGAAATTCACAATCCGTTTTTAACTTAAAAAGTTGTAAAAATTATTTTATCTTTACTTTTCTGTAATTTGTAGCAGGTCCACATCAACACTACGTTGCCAGCTCCCGACCAGCTTTTAAAATAAAACATATATGTATGTATGTATTTCAAATCTTCCATGTCTACCGAAAACAGAATTGGCACCAATAAAATACACCCTAAACCTTATCAGTTTGAAAGACTACAGTATGCCTAAAATATTATTGGCATTATATGTGGTTGCCTCCAACCTCTTTACTCTAATTTACAGTTTATAATCTACTAAAAATGATTTTAATGATGTTGTAACACTGATTTTTATTATTATTTGGATATGAGAGATGTTTCGATTTAGAGCTTTATGGAGCTCGTTCTATAGAAGTGTACCTTTGTTAATATCATTTTATTACTCCACGTTTATCTAATTTATTAATTGTGCACCTTAAGTGGATGACCAAATTTCAACTTTTTGGGGTGAAGTAATTTTCGTGGATGGCCCCTGATTTTGATTTTTTGCGTGGGCTAATTCTTGCGGATTTTTGAAAAAACTGCGAAACACACAAAAATTAATGCACGCAAAAATAAATCCACATAAAAGGTAGTTATTTCTTAGCCGTGTGTTGTGCGAATGCTTCGCATCAATTTCTTTGAACGCAATGAAATATCGTATTACGAATCATTCATATCTTTTACATGATTGGCTTTATGTTTTAGGCGATGCCACGAATCCCATCTCCAATTATGTTTCGTTTGGACCCGAATGATGAAAATCTTATTCTTACAATGCCCACAGAACCACTTGAAAATTCGAACTCAGAACAGGAGACCACTCCTCGGAAGGTATTCAATCTATTCATTACTATTTACACATATTGTACTGGGTGGCCCAAAGAATGTCTCCACGTTTGCGAAGCTGCTGTGGGGGAGCTTTAGTGTTTATAATTCTGTTTGTGTTTGTATTTGATAGCAGAGGCTTCCGTTTATAGTTTGATACCTTGTATGCCAAAATCTACCGAATAGCCACTGAGTTATACGCAATTAAATCCAACACGGAGGATTTCTGCTGCTACAACCTGCTGAAAATGCTACATTATGCAAAGCTTTGCAAAGCCAATGAAGACGTTGGCCTTATTTTAGTATAGCTTAGGGATTACTGTACTTGGTAGATTTTAGCAAACAAGACATCTAATCTTAAAGAGGCATCAACCCAAAATAATGGACAATGTCAAAAACTTTCTTTGCTCATTTTGGTGTGAGATTTAGATCTAAAAAACAATTATAGCAAGTTTAATTTTTGTTTGACACACAACGAGGGCAGAAATTAGGAGGAGAAAGATGAAACGCCGGAAGGCGCCTTAAGTCAAGTCAAGTAAAGTCAAGTCAAGATGAAACGAACAACAGTGCGAGTGCGTGCGAATCCATAAATTGGCGGCGTCTCGTATCAAACCGAAAACCGAAG
>JAYJMH010058360.1:0-12573 GCA_036873815.1 Phacellophora camtschatica | reverse complement strand
CTGAGGGGCGTTTCTTACATGATGTTAGCGTTAAAGGGGTGTTTCCCAGTAGTTAAAAGGGTGTGGTTTTGAAAAAAAATTTCCCCCGACCCGCGAGAGTGCGCCTCCGGCACATTGTCTATATGATCTTGGGTGCGCCATTGCCTTACTCTGCAAACTGGCCAAAGCTAACAATATTTGGGGTATCTCAAAAATCACTAATGATATATGATGTCACCAAACATTTGGCTCAATATTTGGGGGGTATTCAAAATTAGAAAGTACTGGTAAGTCTTGGGGAAGACTTACCCTGTCCTCGTTGAAAAACGATGACTTGTTTTTTTAGAGAAAAAATCTTAATATCACCAGTATAATGTTAAAAGGTTTGCCACCAAAGCCATTGGCGAGTTTGGTTAACCTAAACTGCTGTTTTTCTTACTTGATTTGACTAACATCTCCGCGAAGACGCATGCCATGGTTTATGGAGAGGTGGGGGGGGGGGGTCAAAAAGAATTCGGGGGGACTACACTTTGTCTTCGTCGCAAAACAAGTCCTGCACACTGCTCTTTGTCGTCGTCGTGAGGCTAGGCCGTCGAGATCTCAAAGCATGGTCGCAAAATTCAGGCCTTGTCAAAGCATGGTCGCAAAAATCAGGCCCCGCTTTGTCAAAGCATGGTCGAAAAATTCAGGTCCCTTAAGTTATATGCTGTGTCTGATAGCTTGAAGATTTCGTTCATAAAAATTAGATTTAAGTTATTGTTTGATAGATTTCTATTGCTAGTCGTTGAAGGTTTCTTTGGCCGCCCCATCTTTAAGAAGAAGTTCTTCAAAGTTTAATTTGTGAGCATTATATGCAGCCCTTAACGCTCTTTTGTGGATATTGTTTATTAGATTATTGGATTTGCGACTGCAGTACATCCATGTAAGAGGACAATTACTGAAGTTACTTGTTATCAAGGTTTTCACCAAAATTTTTCTTTTTGGTTCGTCCATGTACGGAGCGACTCTTGCAAGTGCATTCACTTTTCTACCAGCTCTGGTATAAAATCTTTTAACGTGTTGGTCAAATTTTAGGTGATTATCAATCGTTATTTCGAGTAATTTTTCGTTTTCGAGTAATTCTTTTATTGACGAACCAGCTATTCCAATTGAAAACTTCTCAATGGCACTCCAACCTGATGACTTCTCAGTCCCTCCAAAATCAAACATACCCATATCCCAGCACGTAATCGCAAACACAAGCACCCATACCAACAACAGAAAACGGGGCTACAGTGGAGGACCTTACAAGACCACAACAAAGTAATGAACAACAAATTGAATCTGAAGCACTAGATTCTGTAAGTAAGTTATGGTCAGCCATTGACAAACTGCAAATAGAAGTTACAGAATAGTATAATACAGCCAACACCTGCCGATAACTCGCAACAAGAAATGTCAGAGATGTCTTCTAGAATGTCATGTCTTTTAGAACAAAACAGCAAATTGAAAATTGAAAACGCCCAACTTTAAAGGCCAAACTGAATTTGCTAACACAGAATCCATCAATTTATCAATCTCATAGGCCAGACAAAATACAAACACAAAGCAACCAGTTCCTTCCACCAATCACTCAATACCGCAACAGACAAATAAGACAGCAACAAGCACAAGATCTCGACCCCCCTCCTCCACATCATCCTCAAGCAACAGCAGAATACCAAAAGAAGAACCAGCAACCTTACCAGCCACGCAAGCAACACATAAACGACAGACCAGCCACCTTACCGATTATGAACCATCTCCTGACTCGTACAGCCATACCAGGAATCATCACGAAGCACAACACAACACGTACCCGAACCACGCTTTCAAAGTCACCAAAGCTACTTAAACCCAACAGCAAACATTTTCCATCCTCCAAAACAAAGTCAGCAATCACGTCCTCGCACAGATGAACATAACTCGAACAGATTCATACAAGCACAGCAAAAGACCACCGAACAACAACAAGAAACAAAAAAAATTATATACCTTCTTGGTGACTCAATGATAAAGAACGAAAGCTATGCTGATTCCATTGAGAGATTTCCTACTTTCCCCCACAACGTGCTTTTCCCCCTTCTTCCCCGTATCGATATGCATTTAATACACAGTGGCTCAGCTCATCTCTACATATTTACCCGAAACAGAGAAACCTGATAAATGCACTCATTTAAGCAATAAAGAGTATAGGCCAGGTGAATAACGCAGACTTTGTGGACCAGCGGACCCATCGTACAGATCCGTAAGATCTGCGTTATTCAATTTCACATATGGCAAATTGAACCACATTTTTAGAAAAAGTAAATTTTTTTTGTATTTTATTCCTACTTTGATTTTATTCATTAACTTTGTTTTTGTTTAGTTCCGCTAGACTGAGGGTAAAGGTAACTTTAACATCACCGACAGAAAGTAGGGTGGGTTTCCGCAAAAATTTGCTTGATGATGCCTCAGGCCACAACGAGACTTCATCATCTGTTTAAACGATGCTTTCGTTGATGCTTTCATAAAACTGATTTATTTTTCTGCTATAATATTGAGCATTAACAACTTTTAAATTCTTGCTCTACAGTACGCCAAATAAAAATTTGAAAACTCGAACGAGGCCTGTTTAGAAACTTACTTTCATTCAGCACCTGCTTTTTATCCCAGACTAGAAATATTTAAAAAACATCACATCCGAATGAAAAACTGAATTTTTTTTGGTATTTTAAAACAACTTTTGTTCTAAACAAATCCAAAATATATCTTTCTATTTTTGTTAAGTCCAGGGATTCTTTTGAAAAATTTAATTTTTGGCAGCTGTCTTATTCCATACTAGAGAAATTCAAATCAAAACATTGCCTTGTTCAAATTATTTGTTTATTTTCTGGGAGTTGAATTTGAGAAGCTAACTCAAAATGTTTTGATTTCAGTAATTTTGTGGTACTAAATATTTTATACTGAGAACACATAAAGGTTTTTTGTCAAGTCAGGGATTTCAATATTTTTCTCATTTATTTAAAAAAAGTATTTAAATTTTACTCGTTTCGGTACCACTATATTTGGTTCCATGTGCTAGCCCTTGAGGGACCAGGTTCCAAGAAGATTTAAGTAGCTGGTCCCACTAAATAACATTGTTGTCCAATGAGCAATAACATATATGAAGTTAATTTTTATTGCCTGTAGCAATGTAATTCAGCGTATGCGAGAATAGCCAACAAATCAGCACAGTCTTTCAACGTAATTTTTTTATATTCTTTCGTTTTGTTGCTTTTCATTTCGTTGTTTTATATTGTTTTTTACTTTTTTGTTTGTTTTGGTTTATCTAGTCAGGTCCTGGAACCCCATTTCCAAGGTACCACTTTAGTACTTTCTTAATAATAGATCGTTCATTTGCATTGGTATTGTGAATTATGTGAGTTTATTTACGTAGCTCATTACCAGCGTTTCTTATGAGAAAATGTTGTTCATCTACAGTTCCGAATGTCTTTGTGCAAACCCGACTGGTTTAGTTGAAAGAAATTTTCATTCAACTAAATTCTTTCGATTGGAGCCAGTCGAGTCTGCACGCAGAAATTTTCCCTTGAAATAAAGTTTGCTCCTGATTTCTGCAAACCATTCTCTCTGAAAATTCCGTGTTTTGGATAAACCTGAGAATAAAATCCGCTGTTCGTGGTAGCGGTGGATTCCGTTGTAGCGGTGGATTCCGTTGTTCCGTGAGAATACATCTTTAAATTCCGTTTATCCACGATTGTTTTTCGGCCGCTCCCGCTGTTTCGCCGTTTGGCCTGAATATCACCGTCACATGATCACCACCATATTTCATCACAACCACCGCGCAGCCTTAACACTATTTACATCCACCTATCATATCTCTTCACGTAACATTCAATGTTTTTGTATATTCTGCTATTTTGTAACTCTAATTATTTAGCTCTGTAGAAGCCCTGTATGCCAGGGCGAAATATTAGTACCAAAAATTAAAATATATCGTTGAATTTATCGTTTTTTGTGTCGTTTCTGTTTTTTATTCATTTCATTTATTTGATATGATCAAATCTTTTAATGTAATATGACATGTAGAAAGATGTCACGCCAAAAAAATCTATTTGTTTGTCAAGACAATGACAATTTATAGAAAGAGGAAAGTGAATAGTAAAGCCTAGTTTGCCTACAAAAGAATCCTTGTTGATTCAGATGTTTGGGTTTATTTGCAAAATGTCTTACATAATGAATTTGCGATCAAATAACCTAGAGATTTTATTATATAAGTTATTTGGTCCTTTCTGCCTACTCTAAAGTGAACATTTTGTAATATTTTACTGTACTGTGAACAACAATACGCCCATATCTCCAGCCAAAGCAACTATCTATTCTATCAATGCAACAACACTCTACACCTTTTTATGAATATCCTCTTTTATCATTGCCAACTGCCCTCTTATTAGTTGATTATGATTTTGGTTACTTCTTTTAGAATTACTTCATCCTTTCTTCTTCGATGGATAAAACTGTAAGGTAAGTTTTGTTTCCTTTTGTTTTAATGTAAAATATTTAAATCAGATTTTTATCATGAGACGCATAAAATACATTTGGTATTTTAAGGCTTGCTGTGCCGTAGCCGTAGTTCTTTACGAGAAACATAAAAATATAACCACAGGTAATTGGGAATATTTGTAATACGATAGAGTTATCATGAGAATTGAAAACAATGCGACATACCATTTTTTTCTTGACGTGTCTCTCTTCCAATCCGTCTGTTATGGTTAGGCCAAATAAAATTAGAAATGACCACCACCCGAATAACTAGTCCCAGGCTCTGACGACTGGGATTAGTTATTTGAGTGGCAGTTATTTTCAGATTGGCGTGCAACAGACCGTTAGAAGAGAAACAATAAAAGTAAACATAAAAAGTATATGTCTTGTATTATTTCCATTCTGTATAAATATCCCCCCTAACCTGTGTTATAACTGTATCTGTTTTGGATTTCAATGGCGAAAACATCACATTGTTCAGTGTCGTTCCAGATTGGGGGCTTATTGTCCTCAGAACAATAAAGAACGAATGTTTAATAAAGAAATTGCTTGAATTCGCCATTGTTCTTGAAATCATTGGGGCTACATACACCCCCCCCCCTCCCATTTCCGACGGTACTGTTGTTATTGGGTATAAAGCATAGCGTGATGGTAATTATTTTATTCCAACTGTAGTTTTGTTTATTTGGAACAAAGATAATGTGAAATCGCAGTTGCCATCAACCGTAAAACAGGGGGATGGTTTTGTAAAGCAAAAGTTTGTGGTTTTAAACAAAAGAATAGATTTCAAAACCTTCAACGCAGCTAAGCAAATCGTAATAAACGAAATCATAAAGTCTAGCTGTTTTTGTTTACTTTGATTTGATTAAGTGCTCTCAGAATTGTGAAATTCATTCTATCAAATCGTAAATCGCATTGTTGTGTTTGGAATCGCAATCTTTTGTTTTACAAAATTCCCCCTATTTCCCTGTTGTCGTTCATATTCATCTTTAGCTCCCTGCAGAATCTTGCATCAAAATATGGTAGGAATTGACTGGTTTTTTTTTGCAATTGAGGCACCCGAAGAATTTGTTTTTTCTTAATTCTTAAGAGACTTGCAATTTATAGTTCAATTTGCTGGACCACATTCAAATTTTCTCAAGCTCGCTTTTGACGATGATATTTAATAATGATATTAAAAATATTTATTGTTTTCGATAATGATGATGTTTTTTTTCGTATTCCAGGCTTTGGCACATTTCACGTCACGAATGTCTTTGCTGTTTTCAGCATGTCGATTTCGTCACTGCAATTTGCTTTCATCCAAGGGTAAGACAATTGGTTTTTTCTTTCACAAGGAAAATACGTACCCTAACTTTCTCATCAATTTGTAAAAGTTAGTTTTCATCCTAGGGTAAGACAACAACTTTCTTAAAAATGGTAATAAGTCTTTTAACAATTTGTTTTTATTAAATGGTAAAACAATTTTTTTTTTCTTTCACATGCAAAATACGTATCCTTACGTTACGTATCCTTACGTAACCTTACCAATTTGTAAAAATAATATTTTCATCCCAGGACGACTTTTCTTCCTTTTATGAAGGAATATTTGCACATAACACAACTTTCTTACAAGTTATTTTTTATTTTTTTTCGAAATGGCTGTTACGTAGTGGTTGTTACGTAATGGTTTTAATTATTGTTGTACAAGGAACAAGGACCAAATTTAAAAGATTTAAATTCAGGAAAAATAATTCACCATAGCATTATACATAGGGTATATACATTTTCAAATGACTTGTCTGATTGATACGATATAATTAAAGCTTGTACATTTTTGTGTTCGTATTATACAAGTATTTTTTATCTGACGGTATTGAAAATATAAGTTGGACAGAGGAATCACCCACCGAAAATACTATTTTGAGAGACAACGTGTATGTACCAGGTGGCCCCGAAAGATATCTCCGTTTGCAGGGTTTTAGCTCAAAATCCGCAAGGCTACTAAGATCATATTGTGCTCAAGACCAATTTGAAATCGTCCGAAGAGCAAACTTTGAGTTTGGGACATCATGCAGTCACTTGAGATCACGTTTGCCTGTCCGAAACAATAAATTAAAATTGCCTCCACTCGTAAGCTTCATATTCGTAAGCTTCATTCCTCTTTCGACGTTAAGACAACCTGGTTGCTCCAAAAACGATTTGGGAGTTTGATGAGTGAATTTTGTCACATTTTGAACTTCCTAGAAGCAAGCAGGTTACTTTAATGTCCAAGCATGGACTGGAAATAAATGTTGCATTAATCGCATTTATATAAAAGCTCATATATTAGGAATTTTTGGACAGGCTAATGGAATCGTAGATGATACAGATAACAGGATGATTTATATACCACGTGTTCACAGATCAAAGGATAATATATCGCTCTTTGGATGTCATTTTGAACAGCATTTGCAATTTCTAACCTCGTGGATTTCGAGCTATATCACTCCAAGCGGAGATAGTTTTTTTTGGATTCAGCATGAGTGTTTGCTAATTTAAGGCCATTTAAGTTAATTTTACTTGCTTTTGAACTTGTGAATGCTAGGGTCTTTATATCTTATATTATACCTTGTAGGGTTACTAGACAAATGTATTTCAAACCTAAAAGATAATTCCATCATGACTCTTTAGACCTGAATGTAACTTTTTGAGGATAGTTATTTTCTTGTCAATTTTCTTGAATTTACTGTTTTATTTCTAAAGTTTAGTTTCATTGATTTTCATAAATATTTTCATTTTTAGGATGATCGTTACTTTCTTTCTGGGTCTCTGGACGGGAAAATTCGACTTTGGAACATACCAGAAAAAAAGGTCGCGTTGTGGAACGAAATAGATGGTTCAGGTAAACTTTTACGATTGTTGCATCTGAACTTACACTTTTTTTATAAGAAACTTGGCGATGGCTCCACTTGTGAAAGTTTCTTAATTTTGGATCATTTTTGACCAAATTTCACCAGTAAACGTTTCTTAGAAGTTTCTTAATTTGCATATGAAAAAATTCCGCTTTTATGTATATGAAAGTAATTCCGTTTTTTGCCATTAATTATTTTCAACAAAAACATTAACGAAAACTGGGTATTAATTGTACAGGATAAAATGTTACATGCACACTTTTCACTGAAATAATCATCTGACATCATGTCCACTACATTAATATCATTAAGCATTAAGTAATCTTTGCTAAAAGATTCAAAAATTTCTTAGCGATTTTTCATTCACTATTAAAAGTTTCTTAAATTTTATGGGTTTCACCGGTGAGATTCTTATACAGTGGTTTCCTATAAAAACATGTATTTGAAGAAACGACGACAATTCTTTTAGAAAAACAATTATAACTCGCACTTATTGTTTTATATCTTATTTTAAATTTAATATTAATCACTTTTATGAAATAGTACCTACATTTGCTTCATACTGTATTGTTTTTATCCCTATCACAACGAAAAGGGTTATATTGACAAAACAACGTAAATCATCATATTTTCAGGAGGTAAATGCGGGCAGAACTTTATATTGATTTCAGATATTTCAACGTGAATTTATATTATAAATTATTTTCGTTTGATTGTGCTACCTGCCTGCAAAGTAAAAGTAAATAGCAGCATTTAAAAAATATAGAAATAAGACCCAAGTTAATTGATTATTTGCTTCTATCGACTCAAGAACATTTTTCTTCATGGCAGTAAATTGCACGGCAACCCGACCTTCCTTTGAAATTTGTTTGATATAATTTTTGACGCAACCCAAACAACGTGCCATGGGATATATTCAGGCCAACACCTCGACAAAAAATAACTATTATAACCTACTATTTTTAAAATGATACAATCAGCAAAAAGCGATTTATGCAAACCAACTAATGACATTAATTAAACTTCCATTCCAAGCGTGGGTCCAAATTAAACTAAACCACATGTTTCATCACTCACATGATTATTTTAAGACAATAAAGCCACAAGAGTAGATTTATTCAATTTCGTAGTTTTTGTAAATTCTATGATTAGTATCTGAAATACAGTTGCTTTTGATACTGGAAAACGAATTTTATGAAAATTATTTTGAAAAGACAAGCAAATTTTTAGCAGACACTTAAAACAGTCTAAAACGGACTGGTTGCAAATAGAAAAAACGTTAAAAACGAAAGTAAAAACTTTGTGTGATATGTGTAAAAATTAGAAATGATTTATACCAATCTAAAGCAGCTTTAACTGTGCTGATATTTAGCAAAACTTAAAATTTGTTGAACAAAAGACTGTATATTAACTGGACACGGTCTAGTTCAAGCTTTATACTTTTCTTAAATTCCTTCTTTCCATTTTCTTCCTTTTCTTCTGTTTGTTTGTTCCATTTTTCTGTTTCCTTTTATTTTGTAATGCTCTTTCCTTTTATTTTGTTCTTCTTTTTCTTTGTTCGTTGCTTTTTCTTTTCCCTACTCTTTCTTATTTTCTCCTATTATTGTCACTTTTCCTTTTTTCTTTTTTTTTTCCTTTTTTTTCTTCTTCTCTTTTTCCTTCCTGCTAAATTTTTATATTGCCTTGAAGGCTCACGGATTAGGCTATTTTATTTTCAAGTTTTGGCCATTTGTGGATGGACGACTGGATGATACTCTAAGTTTGCCCTTTGGACATCGTTTTTTATACAATATGAAATGTTTATTCTCGCGAATTTCAAACCATAGCCCTGCAAACGGGAATAGTTTTTTGTGTCACCCGGTGAAAATGTTGCAATTTTCTATTTTATCCGCAGAGCTAATGAGTTTTAAGCAGTTCCATCATATGCGTTGTTTTTTTAGGCACAAGTCTTATAACAGCAGCGAACTTCTGTCAAAATGGAAAATTAGCTGTGGTAGGGACATACGATGGTCGATGTATATTCTACGACACGGAGGTAAGTTCATTTCTATTATGACTCACCATTTTAAAATATTTTGATTAAGGGAAGAAATTTCATCTATTATTCAAAGTACCTTGAAAAGGAACAGCATTGTGTTGACCATGTCACGCCTTTTTATTATGCAGAGTCTAAGCGTACCAACTTAATCAAAAACAATATTTGTAAACAATAGGGCTCAATCTGAAAAATCATTTTCTTAAATGCGGAGCCTTCTTGTATGATGTTTCGCGTTGTTATAGCAATCGGTATTATTATTTTTATTATGACTGGTGGTTTTTTAAGAAACATTCATTATGTCAAGATTAAAGTTACGCTATTTACATTACAAATAACAATTGTACATTTCGTTTCACACGTTGTTCTTAAAATGTCTTTGGAAATGTGCATTTTTAGAAAGAATAATATTTGTCATATATCTTGGGTAGTTCGCATACGTTGAGTATCTATGATCTAGTACTGGCTGTCGCTTCTACTGAAGTTTTAATCTGCTAGTATTGTTATGTGTAGGGAACATGAATTTGATATGAAGAGGGCTGCTTTTGTTGAAAATTTGCCTCCAACAAAATTTGGCAATTTTACTTTTGTTATTTCTACTTTTTCTATTTCTACAGTTTTCATTTTGCGATATTTCTGTTGACGGAAAATTAATTTAAACTCCATGGTTTTAGATTGTTTCAAAAAAAAAATATAAAATAGTAAAAGAAAATATGTCCAAGCAGTAAGCAGTAGATGAGAAATTTGCTTGCTAAAATTCTTAATTAGAAAAATTCTAAATTAAAAATTCAACAACAGATGAGGAATTGGCTATTGCTTTTTTCCAGAGGACGTTAAATTCAGTTTTTAGTTTGGCATCAATTTTTAAATAAACCTGATTCATTTGCTTGATGTCAACATAACAAAAATTGAAGTTCAAGTTCAACTGTAATTGTCAACTAAAACTTGTCTGTATTTCCTCTGAGAGCTAACAGTGTTGATTTAGCTTTGTTTATCTCTATCTCGATTAAATTTTTTCATTCCATTTGAGAGTTCAAAATAGCGGATTAAACTATAATTGTCAACTCAAACTGTTTTGTATTTCCCTTGAGAGCTTTTAGTGTTGATTTAGCTTTGATTTTCTCAAGAACTCGCTATCTCGAATAAATATTAATTCCCCTCGAGAGTTCAAAATAATTCCCCTATAAATATTTAAAAAAGATCTTTCAGAATAGTTGAAAACTCAATACCTCATTTTTTAAAAATATGGCTTTTTCACGTTTTACGGGGGGAAATCTGTCTAGCCACGTTTAACGCAGTACCGTCGGGAGCGTCCACAATGGAGAATCAAAACAATAGATTATCTAAACCTTTGTTCTCTATTGTTCTGAGAACAATAAGCCCCCCAATTTGGAACAGCTTCTGACGGCACTGTAACGGACCACATTTGCCTGGTAGTATTTTCACGTTTCACGGATGAAAATTATAGGTAATCACGTCTCACGGGAAAACCCTTTATTAATTTTTGTTTTGTTTTGTTTGTGAAGTTATTTTAATTTGAATAAGGTGCGTAAGGTATTAGAAGATGAGCTGCTATTTTTGGGTAGCTGCTTGCAAGCTCCGTTGACATTCCCGTATGCATGGTTCCAAAAGCTCCCTTCGGGACCTGACAATTTTTTATCAGGAAACTTAAAGGTTGCTAAAATATCAAGAATGGTGAACTTAATAATTTTTATTATCGTTATATTTATCATTTTTATAATATTGTATTCATTACTGATGAAGGGTTGTACCCGATACGTTTAATTTATCATTGTCTTGGCGTTATTAGTTTATTTACAAAGAATTTTATATTTATTTGCTAAAGGACGATTGTGATTTCAAATAGGATCATTAACATTTTGGAGCCATAGGTAGGGTGCGGCAATCTGAACATTTTAAACCCACATTTATAGTAATTTGTTATTTTTTAGAGATTAAAATACCACACGCAAGTTACCGTCAGATCAACAAGAGGCAAGAATTCTCGAGGTAGAAAAATTAGCGGAATCGAACCAATGCCAGGCGAAGATAAGGTGCGTTTATATTCTATAGTTGAATTTGGCACCACGTTTTGCATTAAAAATCCATGCTTACCTTATTGAAACATTCAAGTTTTTACAATTGAATTTGTTTAATCATAGAAACATTGAATTTCATTGTTTTATTTCATTTTCTAAACTGTACACTTTTGTTTCAATTTTCATAATAATTTCAACATTGCAAACTTCCATACATTAGCAACTCTTTTTTCGCCGAGCAATTTTATTGGCTCGTTAAACTGAAATGAGTTGTATTGAATTTGTCAGGCAGAATGGGCAGAATTAAAGGGACTAGACATTTAGTTTCTTAATTTAACCGGGAGGCTCGTTATATCTGAAGTTTGTTATATCGGAAATTTCTACTGTAGTTTTGTTACATTAATTTGTGGCTGCATTGAATCGATGAAAACTTTTCGGAAAATTAATTTTTTAACGAGAAACATAGAATATTGTCGCCCTGAATGGAACGTTGCCCTGAAGTGTACTTTCGATATTAAGCTTTGTATTTTTGATAATCTCGTCGAATTTGTGAGAGTTGTACGTTCTAACTGAAAGCCAGATGCACTCTTTATAAGATTAATTGTTCCGAAAACGTCTTGAGAATCAACTGATGGTAAAAAATGAGGTGTTCATTTCAGGGCGACGGTTCCATTCCGGGTGACGTTCAATTCAGGGAGACGTTACTCTTGTTATGGATTGTTCTCGTTTCTTATTGTACCAATTCACACTTTTATATTGTGAAAATCATTTAAATCATTTTTTCATCGATCGAAGTTAGGATTATTTATTGCTTCCCATCGACTTATTGCTTCCCATCATAACATTAATCATCAATATGTCTCTTCGCTTTGGCTACTTTCCTACTGTCTGGAAATGTGCTCTGGTTATACCCCTGCTTAAGAAATTTGGACTGGACCTTATTTTTACGAATTTCAGGCCTGTCAGTAATTTGCCTTATTTGTCGAAACTCACTGAAAGTGGAACGAAAATGAGTCCAATGGATTGAAACAAGTTCATGCTTCGTCATATAGGAAATATCACAGCACAGAAACAGCTCTACTTAAAGTTCAATCTGATATGTTTGAGA
>JAYJMH010058349.1:0-12574 GCA_036873815.1 Phacellophora camtschatica | reverse complement strand
GTTTTTCAAAGAATATTTTCATAAAAAGTCGAAATTTTAACAGGGAATTGGCGCTCTGAATAGAGCTTTGCACGTGCAATCAAAAGCACGCCTTGAAAATGTTTGGCGTGCGCGTGCGATCGCACGCCTCAAATGTACAGGCCTGCATCTAACAATAAGCCCAGTCAATACTTGATTGATAAATGCTAATCAATTCTAAAAAGTTAATTGCCTTTAATTAGATATTAACCATACGGCCATTTCCGTTTAATTTTCATGCAACTTTCAGGAGCATTTTAGAAGTAATTTTTTGTAACTTTGCAACTTATTTATTTGTAAAAATTAAGTGTTCTTCGTTGCAACTAAGTATTTTCAGAAAATTGTGGGACATAGTTTTTGTTTTCTTTTTTATTGTGCAATATTTTTATTATTTTGATAAATTATCTGATGATTTCAGGTCCAATTACAAACATGTTTGTTTTGCAGTTTTGAGCTTTGTTAAGATTATTATAATTTTTGATATTATCTTTTCATCCTTCCCCAACTTAAATTTAATACTGGTTGTTACTTGTACACAGAAATAGGCCAATTCCTGGTTGAATGTTGTCCCTGAAAGTTACCTGACTACATCACAGGGTGGAGCTCAACTTTTGCAAAGGCAGAACATCTTTTTAAGTAACTAAAATTGCTGAATTGAACTTATTGCATGAGCTTAAAGTTATTGCATGAGGTTATTGAACTTATTGCATGAGGTTAAGTACTGAGAAATGATTTACTTCTCAACAGTTTTGTGCCAGGTCCATCATGATGATGCTGCAACAAAATTCAATTGTTTCTGTTGAAAATATTTAAACAGGACTAAAAATAGCCTCCATGAAATGTATCCCACATTGTGGAGTGTTTGTATTTTTGACATTTTCAACTTTTATGTTCTTTAACTGCAAAAAGTTTTAAATTTGAAAGAATGTATATGAAAATAAAATTTATGAAGTCCAAGTAAACTTTATTTATTGTCACAATCAACTGTGAAGTAATTGTGACAAATATTTATGTGAGGAAAACTGAGGAGAATTTATGACTGCCACTATACTAAACACTATCAAATACGTTTACTGACAAACATTAGATTATTTCAAAGTATCCAGTTGTCATTTTTACCAAATATTGTTGTATTGCATTTTGATCTATCTTTTCTAAATGAATTGGAAATATCTGTCACTAATTAATTAGGTTATTTTAGGGGTGAAACACTTTTTTGTGAGAGAAACAGGAGCCTGTATGTACATGAATGAAATTTTGAGGACATATTGAGGGTGATTAACAAAAAGTACTGATATGTTGCATGTAACACAAAGTTTTATGGTAAAAACATTTTTCAAGTCAGTGTTTCCCTTATCTCAATATAAGAAGCGATGGAAAAGAGAGAAATATGGGTTTTGAACTTGAAACTTACGTTTTGGCACATGTTCTATTCATCAAATATAAGTTATGAAACATGTTGCTGAACATAGTGTGCTATATCTCCTACTGAGCATCCTGGATTCCTAAATTGGGGACATAGAAACTCAGGTACTTGTTGTATTCTGATATTGTTTTATGCTTCCGCTGACTGTGTATTAATTTCCCAGTATGTCTTTTACTTTTTTAAGTATTAATAGAAAATTGTTTTCAGAAACTTGTTAGCTTGTCTAATTTTTTTGTTTGTCTAATTTATATTTGCAAACAAATTTTTATTTGTTTTTCATAGTATTATCAACAATTGGAAGTACAGTTTCTGGAGACAGAAATTCCTATTCCTGTTTATTTTGCTTACGAAAGCAGTGACTTGCTGGAGCTTTATGAGCAGATTACATCATCTGTCACAGGTGATGCAGCTACTTCTGCAGTAAAAGGTAGGAGTTGTGTATATTTATGTTTGACGTAGTTGTATATGAAATACCTTATGGCACCTACAGTATATCTCCTTGTCTTGAACCCTTTTCTAAGAAGCCTTTCCCATCTTTTATTTTCACTGTTGCTTTGGTGCTGCGTTTTTATTTGCTTTACCAAACGGAGCAGTGATATATAAATGTCATGAGTTTTTCACGTTGCTTTGGTTGTATTCATCAACCTGTAGTCACACTAACTCATGGAACATTTACAAATGATACTTTTTACTTGCCATCATACCTATTAGATTTAGTTATGATTAGTAGACTATGATTAACTATGATAACTATGATTAATAATAGACTTGATTATACTATGCACTTAAAACATTAAAATTCCTAAAAATATGGATTTTAAAATAGTACTTTTTCTAATTATCGTTAATAGACTTAGTTGCATCATACTATTCATTTAAAACTAAAAATTCCTAAAAATACTGTTTTTAAAATAGCAAGTTTTTCTACCCATTGGAAATCTGGTGCTTTTGATGCAATAAGTCTTAATGGTGGTTAATTTAAATAACAACACATCTTCTAATGTAAAAAAAACCGGCAATTTTCATAAACTCGTTTTTCACAAAAATAATTTGAAAGCAGAACGTGTCATTTTTCAACAAGAAGAATTTATTTTAAAAGAATAAAGAATGTGCCATCAAGGTTTTTGACAAAAATGCACAAAATTTATAAGAAAAAGTCTTTGTTTTACGTGGTTCAAGTGGATTGCAAGGCAACACAACTATTTAACATGAGGATTGCCGGGCAATGTCGATGCAAAATAATACTCTCAAGGAACTGTAATCCTTAAACTCCACCACGAACCTTGCGATAGGATCACATTTCAAGAGAGATTCATACAATTTTACAAAAATTGTTTAAGCTTCCATTTAGCAGTATGACTTGCAAGCTCAACAGCAATTAAAATTTTCCATTTCGTAACAAAATCATTGCAACTTTTTTTCTTAGCTCTTACCACCGTTGCATCTGCAAGTGCCTTTCATTTGGTGTCATCTGCTTCTGAATCAAAGCAGCTTACTGATTTCCCTATTATTAGCATTCAGGCAAGTAATTTTAACGCTTAAAAGATAATTTTATTTAAATTTATGCAAAATATTTTACATTACCGTATAACCCTGCATATGGGTCGGAGTTTTTTATGTAAAAAATAAGCCAAAATATTTTTTATAATGGAAATTTCATATGTTTCTTTGGTTTGGACACATCAGAATTAGACATATCATTGTTTAGTTTCCTTTTTCACATTTTAGGGTAAACTTCCTGGTAAAGGCTTAGAAGACCAGTTGCCAACAATAGCGATTGTTGCTCATTATGACAGTTTTGGTATGATTCCAGTAAGAATGACATTATTTTTGTTTTTATTAATGTTTATAAGTTGCTGCTTGACTAGAAACATATACCCCCCAAAAAGTATCACTTTTTGCAGGCTGCAGCTCGAAATCCACATTTTATACCATGAAATCTCATGCTTCCGTTGCACAAAGTGGATGAGTTTGCTCTCATAACTTGAATTGCGTGTAAACAAGCCAAGCTGAATAGTTCTATTAAATTTAAAGTCAATATTAAATGCATGATGGTTGGTATAAGGCATATTTACAAAGGCATTCTGAAAAGTTGTAACTCGTCTGTACTCTGTAACAGCTTCACAGTACACTTTTACAGTAAATTTGGAGATTTTACAGTAAATTTTACAGTAAATTTGTTTGTCTTTATGTTATTTTCACTGTTGCTTTGGTGCTGCGTTTTCATTCGTTTTACCAAACGGAGCAGTGATAGATAAATTTCATGAGTTTTTCACAATGCTATGGTTGCATTCGTCATCCCATAGTCGCAGAAGCTCATGACACATTTACAAATGGTACTTTTTACTTTCTATCATGTTTAAGGGATTGCTTTGAACATTTGAACATTTCTCTTTGCCTAAAATCTTACACAAATTCTCAAGGCCAAATATGGAAATATATTCGTATGCAGTATTCAATTTTTTTTGTTTAGAATCTAGCAAAGGGTCCAGACTCCAATGGTAGTGGTATGGTTGCTCTCCTAGAACTGGCAAGAATATTCTCAAAGTTTGTATATTTATAAATGTTTTGAAACCATCATGGAGAAATTAAATTTTGATTACACACATTTTATTTGTTGCTAAAACTTTGCCTTATTCTTGCTGGCACAGAAATGTCGGCACATTTGAAACGCCGTGCAGGATATTTCGTTGTGATGATTTTGTTTTTATTGGAAAATTGAAAAAACAGCAGTATAAAGTGCGCTAATATTAAAAAAAAAATGTCTTCAATTAAACCTGAAATGGAGGGTTTCTGCAGCTGCATTATTTCATGATTCATGTCCATAGCTGCTCTATTTTTATTAAGAATGCTTCATAATTAAGAAATTTTTTGAAGAGAGCATTTTTTACGCACTTCTGATTCGTAACTTTGAACGTTAGCTTTGGTTGTTAGATTATACATATTTGTTCATAATAAACCGAGTTCGAGCCCTAGTACTAAACGTTTATTAAAATTTATATTGTTCTCTGTTGTTATGAGAAATAATAAGCAATTTAATCTATTGAAATATCCCAGAGATTCTAGTATTAAGTTTCTTATGAAAAAAATCATATACTAGTTTAGCTTCACTTTTTTTTGCTATCAACTATTACGATTTGAATTTTAAAATGTACACAATTATTCATTTATGAGCAACTTTGGGTGGTGCTAAAGTTGCTAAACTCTCTGCTAAAATTTAGAACTCAATTTGCTTATGGCTCCTTAGTCGCATATACTTAGGTTTAAACAGTCCCATTCATGGCCACAATGCCTTATTACGAAAGCAGAAAAGCTTACTCTACTTGCAATTTTCTAAAAATTGCTTACTCGTCTCTTGTGGATTGCTTACTTCTATCTTATCTCTGAAGTGGGGTTGCTTAATTTTTAGACAAACTTCCGCACAGCTGCTTATAAAGTAGTTGCTTACAAATAAATAATCGTGTTTTTGTGATACGCTATTTAAGGATTTTAGTATGTACTGAGCATTATTTCATAGAGCTGTGCTACGTATTTTTTGCGTTGGACTGTTTATCTTTTATTTGAACAATATAACACTATATATACGTTATATTGGAACAACTGAAAAGGTGATGCATAATTTGTCTTGTAGGTTATATTCCCAAAGTGGAACACATGGAAAGTATCCTTTTTACATCCCTAAGCACACCTCAACACTGCTCTTGAGGGTCATTTATTTATTCAATAATCTTATATACATAATATTTAACAAAGTAATTCGTGTATATTTAAGGGTACTTTTGCAACTAAGGCTTAAAACACTGAACACGTAAAGATGCAATGTTTCAGACGTGTTTATTCAATGTATCGTTCTGCCAGAAGAAAGCTGTTTTACAGCAGCAAAATGTTGTTTGTAAATTTGTTGGCAAGGGTACTCTGTAACAGCTTCACAGTACACTTTTACAGTAAATTTGGAGATTTTACAGTAAATTTTTACAGTAAATTTGTTTGTCTTTATGTTATTTTCACTGTTGCTTTGGTGCTGCGTTTTCATTCGTTTTACCAAACGGAGCAGTGATAGATAAATTTCATGAGTTTTTCACAATGCTATGGTTGCATTCGTCATCCCATAGTCGCAGAAGCTCATGGCACATTTACAAATGGTACTTTTTACTTTCTATCATGTTTAAGGGATTGCTTTGAAACTCAAATGATGACCCCCATGTCACGTCATTAACTGCGAATAAATGATTATTCGATATTAAAACTTTACATTCCCAAAAGATGGGGTTTAAAATAGCAGTTTTTCTACCCATTGGGAATGTGGTGCTGTTGATTTGAAGAGTCTTAATAATGTACTCCATATACTCTTTTCTCTGAAGATGGGTCGTTTGTTATAATTGATCCCAAGCAAGCCTCTGTCACTCCAAAGTTTGAGTAGCCTCCCCCAAGAGGTAAAATAATTCTGTATCAAAATTGAATACAAATTACACTGATACAGTGATTACAGTGATATCAATTACACTGATTACAGTGATAACAATTACGCCGATTACAGTGATAACAATGGCTACGGTGATTTTTTACGCTTGAATAGTGTCAGCAGACATTCTGGTGTAATAGTGGTATGAGGCGCCTGGCCCGTAGTGTGAGGAGATTTAAGGCTCGATGTTCGATGCCATAGCATGAGACACTTTAGCGAGGATGGCCTAGTTGGTTAAGGAGCCTGACTCGTCGTATGGTCGTGGGTTCGAACTCCACCAAGGTCATACTTGCTGCGAAAGTGTGATGAGGGTCGCCAACTATCTGTAATTCCAGGCAAAGGGGAATCATGATGTGTGGTCACATTGAGAGGTATGATCAGGGTCGCCCTGCTTAGTTTAGCATTGTGCTCAGTGCAGAAACCCATACCTTGCGATAGTAGTCATCGTCTGTGCCTAAAACTGAAACTGACTTGATACAGAGTTAGAAAAGGCTGGCTCTGTGATCTTTGCACTCGGGGCTTAACCGCAAGCCACCTTCACTTCCACGGTGTATTTCTCAGTGCATTGTGAATGGATTTAGATCAAGTTTGACTTTAACAGTGAACAGATACAATCTAATCTTCTTTCTTTCTGGTGGTGGTAAATTCAACTATCAAGGGACGAGAAAATTCATTGATGAAAATCTTGAAGCGGCAGGTATGATTTTCTTTAAACGTTGCTTATGAATTTATTTAAGTGGTTGCATTAGTGTATATATTAGAAGAAAATATTTTGGCTTGTTTTATTCAATTTAAAGCTGATATCTTTTGGCTGTTAAAGACAATTCTCACTCTTAAGTTACTGAAGATTCAAACAAGTTTCTAACGATGCAGTGTTATATTGGACAAGATTGTCCAAAAGATGCAACATCGAACATGCAACAAATGTTTAGAATTTTCTTAAGAGTTTTCCAAACATTTATCTGGAATTGACTTTCTGGCTCTGATATTTTTTGCATATTTGTGAAATACGTTGAAAAATCATCCAGTCTTTTTGCGTCTTTTTATTCGCTTTTAATTTATTTTCACTGTTGCTTTGGTGCTGCGTTTCTATTCGTTTTACCAAACGGAGCAGTGATAGATAAATTTCACGAGTTTTTTAAAAACACTGTGGTTGCATTTATCGACCAATAGTCTCACAAGCTCATGGAACATTTACAAATTTTATTCTTTTAAATAATAACTAAACGTTTTATTCGACTTAAAAACTTAACTTTGTAACTTTTGTGTTTGGTTAGGTTCGCAAGTTAAGGTTAAACTCTGCAAATTATGCTATATAAAGAAGCACAGTAAAATCCTGCGAAGAAGAGCCTAACTGGGTAAAGCTAACTTTATTTTGTAAGTGTTTATTTTTAACACCGTTTTTATTCAATGTTGCTGATTTGTTTCAGAAACAAGCTTGCTCTCAGAAGTAGACTATGTCGTATGTTTGGATGCCTTGGGTCGAGGAAATAGTTTGAACTTTCACGTCTCAAAGCCACCTAAAGAAGGATCAACTGCTTTTGCAATAATTGAGGTACGTCATGAAGTTTATGCTTCTATTAAGATAATTTTTTGGTAATTTACTGTCGTTCAGGATTTGAATTTTTGGGCCTAATGTTGTGATGTTGTTTTTCGTTGCAATTCAAATCACGAGGGGGCTTTGTAATAGGGTACATACTTTCACATTAGTGCACTCAATCAAAAAAAATAAAACGCAGAGAACAAAGCGTTGCCCTTAAGTTCGTTGTTGTTTTCATATCTTTATTGAAAGGTGTGAGATCTATTCCTTGGAGATGATAAATTGCATTGTCGTGTTTAGTGCTGAATTTTTTCTTTTGCAAAGTTCTTTTTTGCTCTCACTTCGAAATTTTTCATATAGGTAAGTTGATATGCAAACTTTAGAATGGGGAGTAGTACACATACAAATTTGATATCAGTTTTTCTTAATGCGTGGAAGGAATTTTTTAAGAATTTCGATGTATGGCTTGTTACAAGCTTGCAAAAAACTTATATCTGTTATCCCTGACCTGTTACAAAAAGAATAGAAAAGCATTCGTAAATTAATAGTCAAATTCAACTGCAATGTCAGATTTTTATATTTCCATTTAAACCTATACGAGCAAAAACACCCAATTACACGTGTAGCCGCAATGATCATTTACAGATAAATGATTTTGAAACAGCAGATTTTGATAAAACTAATACCCGCTTATTAGATTGTTTCAATTTCATATTTTGAAAAAGTGCCTTCAGGAGAGCTACAAAGGAAAAAACACCTTCGATGTCGCGCAGTCGGGTACTTTTTGAAGCCCTGGTTGGTTACAGAGTTATGAAAACGCCACGGTTGCACGGTCACTGACCGAAGGAAGGTTGAAGAAAACAAAATTAAATTAAATTATATGCCACACCCACACCACGCCTATTTTCCATTGTTTAATGAGGAAGATCAAATTTTACGACTTGAGGAAGGTTGATCACTTTTTGGACTTTTCAATAGGAAATCTTTTTATTGAGCCATAGAGGATCTTTAGGATCTTCAGGCCGGTCGGCGAATGGACAACAATATATTTATATGTTTCATTATATGTTGTACTGTAATTTGGTACCTGTATTTCCCCACTTTATTGCAAACGTGAAAATACAAAACTCATTATGATTACTAGCGATAGATAGTTAACGAACAATCTCAGACCTCGTTGATCGTAAACGCAAATGCAGTAGCCGAAATATTGGAATTTTTCCGTTTGTTTGCAATGCAAGAATTCAAGAATTCTTTGAATTTTGCACAGTTTAAGATTTGAAGGAACTTCTCCACTTTTAAAGTTTTGATAGGAACAGCTCAAAGTCAATGACACTTTCAAGGATTTTGGAAAAGGCAGCGATCGGGAAGATAATGTTATGGCTTTTTTGCCAGATTACCCAAGAAGGTGCAGTTCTGAAAGGATGCAAGGCCTAAAAACTCTTCAATAACCAATTGCTCTGTGTTTGGATCTTCAAACGGTCGACTATCGACAACATCTCCGCTCATAACTTGCATTTCTTAATGAGGTCTGAAATTGTTCGTTAGTTATCATGTTTTCTATTGCAGGTAATCACATGGAGCTTTGTACTCAAGTTTTTGCAATAAAGTTGCAAATCCAATGTAAGGTTTTTTGGCACAGACGATATTTGTCTGCAAGTTATCAAAATGGTTAATAAAAAAATTATTATTCCTAGAATTGATTATTATTTCTTTTCTTTTTGCAGGAAATGAAAACGGTAAGTGCTCATACCACAAAGTTTTATCTAAATTAAAACAAGCAAGGAGGTAGGATGTTTTGAAGATTTGATTTTTTGCATTTTCTACCAACGAAAACCCTGAACGTAGATTAAACAGAAGCAAATACATTTTATTAATTAAATTTATGCTCGTGATGATTGATGATACAATTTTATTTTGGAGGGATGATGACTGCTTTAAGGCATTTTTATAACACCCATGGTATCAAATTCCTTGCTGAGGCACTTTTCAGTGAGGGCCAACGCCATGGAAAATTAATTGATGCTTTAACTCACGAAATGTTGTTTTTTCTTGTGAAGACAAACAACTCAAAAGTGTTGAACATTTTAAATTGTATCGTAGCTTACGGCTCTGCCTTGTCATTATGCGGCGCCGCTACTTTGCGATATATGAGAACTTGGACTGATGTGTTACACGATAATTCATCGACAGACAAAGATGCGTTATGTTTTGTATATTTTTAGGTGATTAGCGAATTATATCCAGAGGTATCCTTCAAGATGATTCATAAAAAGATTAATCTAGCAGACGAAATGTTAGCTTGGGAGCATGAACGATTTTCATTACGCCGTCTCCCTGCAGGCACACTATCTCATTTTGAAAACCCAACTAGCAATAAAAGATCAACAATATTCTATGAAAAGTAAGTTCATATTTTATATCTTGTGTTTTTACCAGAAGACCTGGAAAAAGTTGTGTTTCTACCAGAAGCCCTATGGATAGACATTGCATATGATGGAGCCAATTTGGTACCCATAGCTGTACCTTTGACTTCGAAGAAAACGTTCTTATTTTCAAGAACGAATTTAATGGATTCTAGAATAATTCATTTGGAAAATAGTCAGATATCAATTATCGTTTTTGTTGTATGCAGAATTCCATTGCCTTCAGACCAAGGTCATTTGGTATTCTTGTGCATAGACTATACGTGTATAAAGAAGAAGTAATAAAATTCTTGTGGCAATTTGTGAACGAAATCCCAGCCCTATCTTACACTGTATGTATGTTTTCAAAACGGTGACGATGGGTTTCAAAAGAATGTCCAAAAATTAACTTTGTCTTTGATTCGGAGATATTGTGCCTGCAATAATCGGCCTTATCATCGGTAATACAAAGTTTCCACTTCTGTCATTCTGTTTGATCCTAAAAGAATCTAATCACATCCAATGACAATGTAACCATCAAACAGGCTGACAAAAGTGGAAAGTTTGCATTGTTAGATAAAGATTATTACTGAGATAAATTGGTCACCTTAACTGTGATACGTGTGTTAATCCATCTCGGGGATTAAAACATTTTTAAATTTATCAATTGATCAAGTTGGAAAATGATGGATATGGTCTAAAAAATGTTCGAAGGGAAAACTTTTCTATTTTAACAGCATTGCTTTTATCTTTTTATAGTTCATAATTTGCCAAATGTGAATTTTAACAAGTACACATACATTGCATTACCATCAAATTTGCTTAGGACTTTCCCCATAATTACGATTTGACAAGCAGAAAAGAAAAATTCTTGGCGACCTAAAAGTAGATGGAAGTAGAAGGATGGTTTTCGATATCAGATTTTATGAGTAACTTAATTCTATAATTTTTCATAGGTGTGGAGTATTGATAAAAGTTAGCGTAGGGCGTCCTGGTTTTAATTAGGTTGCAAGATTGACCAAAATTTTATTAGTGATATAGGCCATAGATCAAAGACAGGTCTTTAAGTTGCAGGTATGTCATCTTTTGTTTGTGCGCCTAAAAAGTAATTCTTCCTGAGGGAATTGCATGTACAGAGTTACCAGTTACCTGTTGGTCGTGACTACCTCTGGTAGATTTGCCGACAGATCTCTCCACTGTTCTCTGTTGTGAGCTTCTCACACGCATTGCGTCATGCTTTGTGTCCACTGTGTGATGTCATTGACCCATGTTCTCCTTGGACGACCTCTACCCCTTTTGCCTTCTACTGTTCCTGTCAATAGTGTTTTTTGTATCTTATTCGCTCTGATTATGTGCCCAAAGTATCTTATTTTCCTTTGCTTTATTTCCAATTTGTACAGAGTACAGAGTACGTTGGTATAAAAATGGTCGGTATTTAGTGGTGGGTTTACGGGTAGCGAGTATTATTTGTTTTGATTAAAATAACATAAGACTTGAAATTACCTCGTTTTTTTCGTTGCGTTTCTTTTCCAAACTGCACTCCAATTCAAACTTGCTGCCTAGGCCAGTCCTTCCCCAAATACAACCAATACAACCAATACAACAGAAATTTAGGCCCGTTGTATTGGGCATGGAGTGGCCTAGGCAGCAAGTTTCATTTGGAGTGCAGTTTGGAAAAAAACGAGGTAATTTCAAGTCTTCTGTTATTTTAATCAAAACAAATAATACTCGGTACCTGTGGTGGGTTCTTGCTGTACTTTATTTTGGCTTTGAAAAAGTGTTTTGGGGTGCGGCCGCTGATATTTCTTTGTTGGTTTTAAAACTTTGACATGCTTTGTTTTGTTAATTCAGCTGGATGGGAATTTTCCCTAAATTTCTAGCAATTTGCATAAGCTCTGTATTCCAATCGAATATATGGAGAATCAAAACGATTCAAAACTACCAGGCATCAAAATGCAGCATTCTCGATCAACCCAAAAATTAAAACATATATTAATCTTTGACAGAGCTTGTTGTTGTGAAATGCATGACAGGAAACCTGAACCAAAAATAACATGAACTTGACGGCCAGGGGTCTAGGAGCACGGTCTTATGGTCTGTGGTCCATTGGTCTCAGGGTCTTGTAGATAGACAATGCCCAATATCTCTCACTCAAAGACTCAGTGAATTCTTGGACACTCTTTTGAAACCCATCGTCACCATTTTGAACACTGCCACAAGAATTTGATTTGTTTACTTCTTTATACTCGTATGACGTCACCAGTCTATGCTCCAGAGCACCACATGATTTTGGTCTGAAGGCAAAAGAATTCTCGATACAACGAAAACGACAAATGATACCTGACCCCTTTTACAAATGAATTTATTCTTGAATACACTAAATTTTTTCCTGAAAATACTAACTTTTTCTTCGACAAAGTAATGTTTAAACAAGTCAAAGGTACAGTTATGGGTACTAAATTTGCTCCATCATATGCAATGTCTATATCCATAGGGTTTCTGTAAAAAACAACTTTTTCCAGTTTCTTTGCCAAAATACTTTGACCTGTAAAATTGTAAATATCTACCGGGTGTCTCAAAATAAAGTTCACCCGTTTGGGGCTTGTACCTCGAAACCGGTAGGGCAAAAAACATCAAATTATTTTTAAAGCGACGTCCGAGGGACAAAATTAGAATATGCAATACGAAAAAGGTGGGTGCGACCACCTTTAGGCATCGAAAAA
>JAYJMH010058338.1:0-12574 GCA_036873815.1 Phacellophora camtschatica | reverse complement strand
TTTGAAGCCAAAATTGAACAAGCAGTCAGATTCCATCGCCGCCAAATTATTCACTTAGTCTTTTTGGCGCCTATCATCTGAACCCCCAAAAATTCTCATCACGTGATAAAAAATATTTATATTGTTTATTTTTCTATATATACAAACAACGTATTTTATTTCATTTAGCTTGAAAATGATGTTAAGATGACATTGAAACTTCGCTCATTATTATCGTTAATATTTATAATTAAATGTTAAAAAATTTGCCTTTGTTATATAGATATCTTACATGCAGATAACTAACATGTAGATTCATGTAGATAACTTATATATTGTTATCATCGTTACCATCGTTACATATTGTTATCAACTTACATTGGATTAGCCGTTGCTGAATCTGTGTTGCCAACTCTCACTTCAACCTGCCTCAGTCTGTAGGAACAGCAATCGCCTCTATTGGTGATCTCGATTTTACCAATGCTTTTTGTCGCTTGCAAATCAACCCTCCACCATGCTCCTCGTTGGCTGCGCGTGTGAGTGCAAGAACCTCTGTGATAATTTGTGTTGCCATCGCCATCGACTGCTCTTGTTGAATATCCAGAATGAGAAGTTGAAGACTGCTTTGTGGGTTTGCCTCTTGCCAAGTTGTCTTAGGAAGGTTAAAAATCAAATATGTGAAGAATGAAACAAGCAATTTCAGCATACTGTATTCCAGCTTATAAACGCCTGCTTCCCGGAATATGCCTCTATTATAAACCCAGCCATCTTTAATGTTAGAAATTTCACTAAAACTCTTACCCATGTGTAGAGAATTTACTGCCTTCAAACCAGTCCTTATCAGTGGCACATACCCGTATATAAGGGTGTATCTCCTAATAGCGCCTAGGGCCTGCGTCTAATAAACAATTTCCCTTTGGATTAAACATGGAAATGAACCTTTTTATGAGACATATTATAATTTCTAATAATCTCTTCTCTCTGATAAACGCTTCCCGGATAAAATTGTAGAGAAATATATTAAGTCATTATAGTTCAAGATTTTACTCTTGCTGAATACAAATAAAGAAATTATGGAAAAATCATTAAATTAAAGGTTATTGAAAAAACATCAGTAAAAAATATTATTGTAATAATTGTTTTTTTTTTGTAGTCTAGTTGGTTTTTAATAATAATAATTTCAAATAATTAATTTCAATGACTTTTCAGCTGATAAATGTAGGTAGACTGGCATCACAACTCACCTATGTTAGCCTTGAAAACCTCTACTTCACATAATGTCAATATTTCATTTTCTTTTAACATAACATATACAAATCTTCCTGTGATAACGCTTGTGCAATGAATCTTTTTGGAATCTCCAGAACTAACAGCTCCTCTGTGTGAAGCACATCTGAAGGAATCAAAGTTTGGTTAAGGTCTTGTGCGCACTAATGTGGTTTTATTTTGATTTGTTTTTTTATGGTAAAACGATGCCAGTTTCAGACCCCGTTTTACCCCACACCAGCCTCACGAAAACGATGCTAAAGTATAATATCAATATACAATAGACCTTTTCGGAAATAAAGTCGTTATATTGTGCAGCAGGACTAACCTCATTTTCAACACTAATGAAATTCTCATAAGTACAAAAAACGCTTAAACTTCGATGTTTTTTGGGTCCTTTGGGAGAGAAAAGAGGCAAAAATAACCATTCCCAGTGGAAATACAGCACTAGCCTCGATGCCAAGTTCTATGTACGAAAAAGTCTATTGAACATCTCTAACTTTGGTCCACTCTAACTCAAAGTTGCTTAACTAGAACTCAAACTGTTCTGTATATCCCATGAGATCTTTCAGCGTTGGTTTGGATTAGAGTCGGTTATCTCGAAAACTTTCCACCTCAAACAAATTATTATTTCCCTTCAGAGTTCGCGGTGGCGTGATTCTACTGTAATATGATTAAGTCACATTGTTTTTATATCCCTTTGGAGCCTTCAGTGTTAATTTATATTCGGTTATCTCGAAGACGACCTGCTATCTTGAAAAACAATTTCTTCCTCTTGAGAATTCGAGATCGTGGGGTTGAGCTATACTGTGCTTTCAGTCAATCCTCTATAGAGTAAACTTTTACGTAAATTGTATTGCATATCCCTTAAAAACTTTCAGTATTTATTTAGCCTCTTGAAGATTGACTAATTAACTACCTTGAACAAATGTTCACTTCCATCAAAAAACTAGCGATGTTTTTTGGAACAAGAGAATTTTTAGGGATTTTAAATTTTTTTCCAAAAAACAAAAGGATTTTTGTAAATGTAAAAGGTGTACGATTTTTTTCTGAGTTAAATACCCTTCCAAAAATCAACTTACAAAGTGTTAGCCTTTGGATTATTGTCCACATTGCCAACTCTGATTTCAACATTTCGCAGCCTGTTTCCACAACAATCGCCTCTGTTTGTGATTACAATTTCTCCCACTGGTTGCACACTGCCTAGATCTACTCTCCACCAAGGGTCTTGTTGTCTTTTGGTACTTGTGCAAGAATTCCGTGCGTAGTTTACATTCTTGTTTCCATCCACAGCTCTGGAAGAGGGCCCCGAAAGAGTGGAAGATTGCTTTGTTGGTTTTCCACGAGCGAGGTTAGCTAATTAACAATAAAAACATTATCAGTTCCAATTCGACTATCAATCTACGAGCTAAGGAACTTATTTTTTTTAGGCTTATTATTACTTATTTGTTCAGAATTATTATATGGCTTGGTAGTTGATATTTCTAGCGTGGTGTGAAACTTATCGGTGATGATGTCTAAAATATCTTGTAAGCAGTAATGTAGTGCCACTAAATAACAGGGGGGGGGGGCTCCAATACAAAAATAACCCAAAACAATACCAAAAAGTAAAATTGAGCCGTTTTTAGGCATTAACATGGGGGGATGCCTTAGCCCCCCCCCCTAGCTCTCTACACCACTGCTTTGTAAGGAAAGGCCGCGATATCAAAGCTGATTGCTGGATTCATGTTTCTGAAAACTTCCGACGAATTTAATAGAATAATTTAAAAAGAAATACTCAAAATTATATATAAAAATAAAATGATTTTTAAAGAAATACTTAAAACAACACATAAAACGACGACTATAATACCGTAGATAAATTGTACAGAAATATATATATATAGAAATATATATATGAACTTAACTTCATGCATGTTTTACAGAAATATAAAAAGATGACATTTAATATTCAACAATGTTTCGCAGTGCCATGAGATGGTTCTTTAAGATTAAGTCACATGTATTGTCGATTGTATTAGTGCAGATGCAAAAGGAAAACAGTAAGAAAATTATGTACAATGAAAATAATTGAAAATTTTATTATTAGTGGCTGCGAGGGACACATACCTGGATTGGGTGAATAAACCTCTACTTCACATAATGTAAGCCATTCTTGTACTCGAAGAGATATATACACATATCTTCCAATGATTGGCTTAGAGCAATACAATGCTTCAGTTTCACCAGCTCCCAAAGCGGCTGGATGGTAATTGCATCTGATACAGAATTAAAAAAATATTGGTTCAAAAATTGGTTCAAAAATTGGTTTGAAAATAAAAGGTTAAGTCTAAGTCTATGACGTTTAGATATGATATGTTGATGACTACTTACAATGTGTTTCCATTTGGACTATCAACATCTCCAACACGAATCTCAATCATTCTCAGCCGCGTAGAGCAGCAATCTCCTCTGTTTGTTAGTTTTACATGACCAACCGTGTGTCTGCCACCTAAATCGACTCTCCACCATGGCTTTCTGTCTCTATTTGTGTGTGTACATCCATAATAGAAGTAGTTGGAATTCTTTTTTCCATCAACTCCTCTTGAAGAGTAGCCCCGATAGCCTGTTGATGACTGCTTTGTTGCTCTCTTGTACGCAAGATTTCCTGTTAATAAGTATAGTGAGTATGCCCGAGTAGTGCAGGAACACAAGTTTATGTGTATAACATATGGAAAACAGAACAGTGGTACTAGGTCTAACAACTGACAAGGCAATAACATGGAATACTACATGAATTGATCACATGTTTGAATAAGACATGGTAGCTTGCATGCAGACTCTACTACATTTGACGAAGGAGAGTTTTGAGGCTACGCCTAGGCCACGAGTCTACGTGTATCTTAACTCGTTACTCTTTTCTCTCCAAAATTTTACATTAATCTTTGCTTGATGCAAAGCAGTTATCTAGCATTCTTTTATCATTTATGCTCGCTAGGTACGGTCTACACGCTGTTATTATTCAGCCATTAGTATTCTTCGTTGCAATACCCGGATTCTTCAGGGGGAAATGAGTTATCATACAAAGCCTAATTACCTTTACAATGCTTGTTGGTGCAGCTTGTAGCTTGACGAAGAGTTCCTACGCAGTTTGTTCCTCCGTTGGAAGGGGCAGGGTTGTTGCACTGTCTACTTCGGTACCTGAAACCATGGCCACATGAAGCACTGCAACTTCCAAAACTGGTCCAATCGGAAAATCCTCCGTCAACTTTATAAAAATAATTTATAAAAAAAACAAGTTTAAATGTAATTTCATAACAGATTTCATAATGAATGTTTATAACTTAATGCTAGGTAATTTTTTTATGAACATATTCAAGAAATGAAATCTTTATTTCAATTTTCAAAGACACGACATACGCATAAATTTTTTTTTCTTCAGAATAACTATTTGTGAAAGATTATATATATATTTATCAAAGATGAATAATAATAATTGTTTTGGTTGAATTTTATTAGTTGCAGCCTTTTACGAATTCAAGCTAGACGCTAAAAAAATGTTCTCTCGCGATTTACAAATATAAATTGCAAGTATCATCAATTAATCTTGTCACTCATTTTCATTCTATTTTTCATTCTACGGGGAAAAGATTCTTGTTTTTCTATGTATTTGAAATATTTTGTGCCGAAATTTGCACTCCAAGTAAAGTTATAAACTTGGCATTTAATAAAAATATCAAACCTGGGCAAAGTTGCTCATTGCAGTCTCTGTTCTCTTCAGCAGGTCCAATTTCAGAACAGTTTTTCCCTCCATTTTCAGGCTCCGGTTTATCACACTTTCGCCGAAACAACTGTTTTCCTCCTCCGCAACTTTTTGAACATTTTCCGATTTTTTCCCAAATACCGTATCCACCGTCAACTAAGGCATTAATTTAAAACGAATTTATAAAAATAAGTTTATGGAAACGAATTTATTTTTTCAATTTTATTATTATTAATTTATTTATAGAAATGAGTTTATGAAAAGGAATTTATTTATTCGATTGTATTCTTAAAAACGACATGCTATACATATACATAGGAGCGTCGCCAATAAGCTAAATACAATTAACAGTAATGTACAAAGGTTTCATTTCTCCTTTTCTCGGAATAGAAAAGAAATAGACTTGGGGAAAGTTTACTATGCTTATAACACCAATGTTACAAGGTTTTATCTTTGTAACTGCTCCAAAATAAAGATTTGGTTTTGTTACTGTTATAAAATAAACTGACTTGTTTTTGATGATCTGAGAGAACATCATTAACGTGAGTCAAGTTTAACAATTTGGTTAAACCTCGTACTTGTGTCGAGTCTTGTGTCGAGTCTCATACTTGTGTCAAATGAAATTCAATTTACATTCAATCCATCAACTCCATCAAAAAATTGCCTTAGATTGGCACTTTGAACTTTTAGATTTCATCAATTTGGCTACCCTGTCAAGAAAGCACAAACTTAATTCAAACTTGATGAGTGGCTTTAAAACGACGCAAGTGCAATGTTTTGTTGTCAGTGGGGACTGCCTCAAGCTTTCTTACCAATAGTTAAATTCCTTACCTGGACAGCAACCCATGTCACATTCAGATAGCATATTGTAACCACCTTGGCATACGTTGCCGCCATTTTGAGGAGATGGGTTTGTGCATGTTCGAAATCTTTCTTTACGCCCTTTTCCACATGTCACACTACATTGGCCGTAATTTGACCACTGGGACCAGCCACCGTCAACTGGAAATGTTAACTACAGGTCAATGCTATATTTTAAGATGTCAAAATGATATATAACGAATTAGTGTAATATATAATGAAATAATGCAATATATAATAAAATAATGTAATATATAATGAGTTAATGTAATGTGTAATAAATTAATGTAATATATAATGAATTAGTGTAATATATAATGAATTAATGTAATGTATAATGGATTAATGTAATGTATGATGAATTAATGTAATGTGTAATAAATTAATGTAAAATATAATGAAGAAAGGTACTATATATATTGTGTTAATGTAATATACAATGAATTACGGTAATATGCAATGGATTAAGGTAACATACGGTATGATGAATTAAGGTAATAAATGATGAATTAATGTTGAAATTTTTTCAAATTTATGGTGGTAAATTTGGGGCCATATTGCCCTAGCGAGAAACTTACAACTTTAGACACAGTAACAATGCTCCGTTAGTTGTAAATGTTCTTCAGTTGCAACCAAAGATCAAGAAAATCTGTACTTACTCGGGCAACTCATATTGTTGCAGGATTTAGTTTCTTGAGTGCGCCCGACACAGCTGTTGCCACCATGGGCTGGCGCAGGGTTGGTGCAAGTTCTATTTCGCTGTTTCAGTCCTCCTCCGCAACTCTTGCTGCATTTACCGAATAAGCTCCATTCCGAAAATGCACCATCAACTAAAAGAGTGATCAGTGTAGCATCAGTGTATCATCATCAATGTATAATTATATTTGTGAAAATAACAGCCACTAAACGTTTTAAAAAGCGTTCAAATCATAACTGAGCTTGATTATGCATTATTTTGAAGCTTTGAAAAGCAAAGTATGCGCTGAATTTTACAAACTATTTTGCTTCTATGGGTTTTAACTCTTTTCGCGTTGTACGCAGGCTACACCACTGCCCCATCTGGCTTTCAAATGGAATCAATGACTTGAAAACGAAGGTCATTTGAATTTCATGTGCAATTTGCAATTGAAAATGTAAATGTGTACAATTTCAAGATGTGTACAATTGAAAATGTACAATTTCGCCATCGAGACTTCAAAAGTCAAAGCCGGAAGAAAGCAAATATTCATTTTTTTATTACTGGTGTGGTAAAGTGTGGTAAAAATTTACCCTTAACATTTTTAGCATGCAATAAATTCGATTTCTTCAGATTTTCTTGCTGCTTCAAGGGATTAAAAATATGAATACAAAAGCAATGCAAACGGAAAGAAATTTCAATTAATAAGGCGTAAATTTCTACCTGGACAAGGCGTAGTTCCACAGTTTCCGATCTCGGTATCGTTTCCAAGATGTGTGCAATCTTTTCCATTTCCTTTTGGCAGTGGTTTATCACATGCTCTTGTGCGCGTCATTTTCCCTCCTCCACATTCTTCAGAACAACCAGACCAAGAACTCCATTCTCCATAACCACCGTTAACATCTAAATTTAAGATATTACCAAGGTATGGTGCTAAGACATATTCTCCATGAATTGAATTTGAGAAATTTGGGAAAAGTCTTTTTATAGACTGAATATGTACCGTGTGGCCTAAAAAAATGTCCCACAGTTTGAAGAGTTGTTGTTGAGGAGTTTAACTTTATGATTATGTTTTTGCTTGAATTGTAAGAGGCTTTAATTTATAGTTCGACACCTTGTTTGTCAAAATCTACCCAATAATCAATGAGATATACCAAATGAAACCAAACACACATAATATCTGCTTCTTCAATCTGCTAAAAATATAACATTATTATTTTGTGAAAGCCATTAACCTTGGCTTTATATTAGTATAGCGCATGGATTATTTGATTTCGGCAAATAAGGTATCAAACTTCAAGTTGAAACCTCGTATATCAACGTTGATCATAAACAAAATTTTCAAAATAAATCTCCTCCCTAGCGGCTTTGCAAACGTGGGGGAATTTTTGCGACACCTACCAGTATTTCTCTTAATGATAATAATAATACCATGTCTCCATTTCGGAGAAGTTCTCTACCTAAAATGTAATAGGGGAGTAACACAAGTTAAATTTTTCATACTATGAATGATTCAAAGATTTTTCGTAATTTGGTAAGTTCTTTGGGGTTGCTTTTCATCAAATTATTCATTTCTGTCATGTTTTCCGAGAATCTACGGCATTCCCATATATAGACTCCATGTATTCATCATGTACTCCACACCTTCTGCACAGAGAATTCTTTGAGAATATTTTCCTTTGTAGTTTGTTTTAATTCTACCATGTTTAGTTTTAGTTTCGATAGTTCTTTTGCTTTTCAATTGCTTTTTAATCATTTTGCGTAAAGGTGAACCACAAAACATGATTCTTGATCTTTTTTGTCGTCTCTTCATGTGTGTCGTCTCTTCATTGTTAAATCATAGATACGTTTTGCAGCCCTTACTCTGGGGGGAGGGAAGGGGGACATGTACCACGGTCAGATGGAAATGTGTCACTGAGATTTCGTAAGCTCATCGATCTTTATACCCTGGGTACCAGAGCCTAATAATTAAAAAATAAATAAATAAATAAATAAATAAGATTGATTAAAAAATACGAAGAGAAAAAAAGAGAAAAAAGGAAATTTGTTTAATTTTAATTTTTAATTTTTTTTTAATAGGCTCTGGTACCCAGGGTACGATCTTTAATGTTCACATTTTCCTGTATACCCAACCTAATCTTTTGTTTTTAACCTAACATTAAGCATTTTTGCTAAACATTATGCCCATATCTAGAGAATTTCTGCCTTCAAATTCAAACTAATCCTTATCGGCGGCACATACCCACACCCATATATTAAGGTGTACCCCCCCCCCAGGGGCCCTTACTGCAGTATAAATCCGCATAAAGGGATCTACAGTCATAACCTTCTGGTTGAATCACTTTTGCCAAAATAAAGGTTGAGAGATTAAAACGTCATGGAAGAATTTGTAAATTAACATTTTGTAGTTACTTTCCAGTTTAGTCAATCTACCCTTCCTCTATTCAAAACATTTTAGGTTCATTTCAGGTTATTTTATGCTGCATGCAAAGATTAATAAAAGTGCCGAAAATGTCGAGAATAATATAAAATAATAATGCAAAAAACCAAAATATTGTGATGAAATAATTTATATATAATTGTCATTATGGTTTATGGTTTTTATTTTCAAAACCATAATACGAAAAACAAATATTTTCTAACCCTTTCACCCCAGATGCCATTGCCGAATTCTGTAAAACATAATATATCCAGGAGGCAAACACAGACATAACTTAGCAGAAATTTCAGATGTTTCAGCATGAGCTGATCTCTCGAATCAAGTTTGTTTTTAAGTGCTACCCCCTGCAAAACAAAATCCAGATGGGATTTTCCTGTTTATTGGAAATATATCCAGGCATAAAAGGGCTAACCTTTTCCAGTGGTTGATTTCAAGGAATAAACATAATCCGCAAATTCTCTGCCTCCGCATTCTTTTATGTTTGTATCGTTGCATCCTCCGTATGACACGCCTTGAAAGCAATTTGCTGATTTTTTTGACAAAGAGATTGAATCGGCGTTGCCACCGTAGCATTCCCCATAGTACCTGATGCCGAAGAATTTGAATCCTTCCTTTTTTGCTTCTATTTCGCATCTACATGCCAAGCTGTTGATGAATGCCAATCACAGAATTACTCAAAGTTTCAAACGTTGATACTTTTACATTAATTTATTCAATTGTTAGTTCGTAATTGCCTTTTGTTTTATTTCTTTTAATCATATAAATGATTATCAAATCTAATTTCAGGAAACGTTTCCAAGCTCTGAAATTTGGGCCTTTTTAAATATAAGCCTAGTTTCTACCTCGTTCCCATCGCTGTGACAGACCAATTTTTTCTAGCACAAACGTTGGCACAACGTATAAGTCAGAAAAAACCTTTTGGTCTCCTGAATTTCTGGAACGTCAGAATTAGCTGATTGTGAAACGACAATCAAAAATAGTGTTATGGTTTGGACCTTAACATTTTTGTTTCAGTTTGGCTATATCCACCTCAGCTGATGTGGACTTGGCAAGAGCTACCAAAATTAAGGTGGGAGGTGCGATGGGTGGAAATTCATGTAAAGAGGCTAGTTTGTATCGTAGTTTCTAGACTTGTTGTTGCGACATACAAATCAACTGCGGCTCTGGTCGGTATTATAGGCGAAATATTGACGCACACCAACCATATCTAGATATGACAAATAGTATTCTTTTTTAAAATACACAACTGTAGCTTGTCATATATCTTGAGATGATGCGTGTTATTATCTCGGCTATGATCTAAAGACCGATCCGTGACTCTGACACTACGTATAATTTAGGCCTTCATGCTTCACTAGGCCTAACAGGGGCGTAGCTAAAGGGGGTAAGAGGGATGTGCACCCCCAAGGTGTGGTCAAGCTTCTTCATTACTTATGACCTATCCCTGAAAACACCCACTTTTGAGCAAACCAAAACCTAGCCACTTCGATTTTTCGGCAAATTAGTCCTCTGGACTTTCCTTTGCACCCCCCCCCCCCTCCAACGTTTTTCTTTTTCGTTCAACATTACCTGTGAAGATATTCTTCGATTTGACCCCATGTTACTTCATATCCTGTGTGTTTTATACTGCTCGAGTCTCTGTCATTTATAAGTAATTCAGTTACGACTTTTCCTTGGTGGAAACATCCAATTTTGTTGAACCCTCTTTTGCATGTAACATGTTCCTTGCCTGTGTGTGAAATCAAACAATGAAATTTGTTTCAACCACTGATCAGTGGTTTCAACCCAATTACCTTGGGGGTTGGGGCCGATATGACCCATTACTAAGCAACGTAACAAGGGCAGATTTTGTAACAATGGTGAAATTGACACCCCAGTTTCAAAGCGATTAGCCATCGAAGACAAAGCAAATTCTCTCAAGTGAAAAATCAAAACAAACAAAGCCATGTTTTGATTTTCTGCATGAGAGAATTCTCTTTGTCTTGAATAGATAATCGCTTTGAAATTTGCGTGTCAATTATAGTATAATTGATAATATAAACGCTTTTACTTTTTGAACGGCCATATATAGTATGGTTGCCTGCGTGCAGCCTCAATACTCCAAAATTTTGAAAAGTTTTATGCTGTGCTGAAGTAAACATAATACAACTACTTTTCAGGGGACAAACACATCATTTAAACTTTTCATATTGCATTATATTTGCCATATATTTGCCATACATTGCTCCCTGCATAATTAAAATCACATACAATTTGATTATTTATAAGAATTAAATACGGGTGTGACAATACCTTCCGCCAAAGCTAACAGTATCAGTGAAAATCCGATGGCAATGAAGCTGGACATGATTTTGCAAGCACAAATGCAACTGTATTATAGATAAAAAAAAAATATTTTCGTTTTTATTGTAAAAATGTAATAGAGAAAAAATCAGTTTAAAAAAATTGAAATTGTTTTAATTAACCAATGTTTGGTTTTCATATAATCGCAAGGAGTTGCAAGGAGTCGCAAGGAGTTGAACAGAATCGCAAGAAATCCCAAGCAGTTGCAGTTTTTGTGATGTTTCCATATAACCAACAATCGCCAGGAACACAATTATAAATTTTTGTTGTCATAATTGTTTTTAAATTTTTAAAACTTAGCAAAAAGCTACTTTTCGATTGCAAGCAGTTGCAATAGATTCTTTTTTAGAAGAACGAGATAATTTTTGTTGAGGCTCGATGTTCTTAAATTGTTTTTATTTTTGCACCGATGATTCTTCTGTAATTTTATTCCAATTGGCGACGTGACCAGTTTTTCCTACTTTGCTTCAGCAACACATACGGAGCACTCGTTTATAGTATCATTTGTGTTTGTATAGTTTAAGTAATTTGTATAGTAAGTAACAATCACATAAAATATTTTAAAATACTAAATGCGGTGTTGATTTTTTGGAAATGTTAGAGCTAAGGCTGAGCTTGTTCTTAATTCGAGCCTCGATGTTCTTATAAAAAAGATTGTATTCGTGAAAACCTATTTCCATTAATCGCAAAGAATCGCTAGGAGTCGCAAAGAGTTCCAATATTTGTGAAACGCTTCCATTTATCGCAAGGAATCGAAAGGAATCATAAGAAGATTGAACTGAAATGAAAATGAAGGAATCGCAAGGAATCACAGGAAATCGCAAGGAGTCACAGGGAGTCGCAAAGAGCCGCACAGAGATCAAAATATTGATATCTCTGTGATAGTCTGCAATCGCAGGCTGTCGAATAGAATCGCAAGCTATTTTTAGACGTTTTTCTATATGAGCGCAAGGTATCGCAAATGAATTTATCTTTTTTCTTTAACAAGAAGAAATGCTCGTGCTACTGATTTGATTGTAAAACTACACATACAGTAAAAACGATAAACCCGCATATAAGAAACCAGATTTTTCATCCAGGGTATTGTTTCATAATCAATAGGCTATTGTTTTATCTATTGTTCTTTCTAAAAAATCAGCCTGGAGGTTCTTAAAAATGTGTTTCTTATATGCAGGTTTTTACTGTATAGGTGTTTAGAAGTGTCGCCGTCCTTGGGTGTGGTCTTGGCCCCAGTCCTCGCATTTTGGGTTCCCACGTGCTGATCACG
>JAYJMH010058327.1:0-12574 GCA_036873815.1 Phacellophora camtschatica | reverse complement strand
TATTTCATCAATATTTTAAGGCCTGAAGAGTTTTAAAAAAGCTGCAGTTTCATTTAAACTAGATTGTGTAAACAGAAATCATTGTTGTGTGTAGCTTGAAGTGAAAGAGATATAGGAATGTTAACTTTTTCCCCTGGAGTGTTGCGTGACATGTTGAGAATATCAAGAAACCAGTAAAATATCAAGGAGTGAAAAATATGAAAATTATTTTCGATTTGTTTCAGTAATAACAATTGTTTAGCAATAGAGTGTTGAGAGAATCCACTCCAAAAATGATTAATCTTTTTGCAATGAATACATTTTTATTCTGAGGTGAAAGCAGTGAGTAAATTCACAATTTTACTCTGCTTTTAATATTCGTTGTAAAATCGCTGTGTTGTCGTAGAAAGGAAGTGTGCCAATCCAGACCGACCGCCATTTATTTTTTCCACACTGACCGGCATTTATTTTTTCATACCGGGTCGCCAAGAAATTGTCCCTACATTTGCCAAACTGCTGTGGATGAGCTTCGGTCTTGATAATTCTGTTTTTGCATGAATTTATATCATAGAATGCGTTTTAAAACACGATTAGTGCTGTTCGTACAACGTGCTATTTCCTGTGTCCTTTCTGACAAACCTGTCTTGTGAAACAGTTGCGCCTTCGCTGCGATGCTTTTTATGCACCTACGGAGCGGCCTCGCAAGAGAGAGAGCCTCGCAGCCTCGCAGCGAATGGGCAACTGTTTCACACGATAGGACACAGTAAAGAGCACGATGTACGAACAAAGTGAATCATGTTCTAAAACCCATGATCATAGCCTTCAATTGATAGTTTGATATTTCATTTGCCAAAATCTACCCAATAATTACAGATTCATACTCAATAAGACTTTAGGATTTCTGCAAGTGCAGTCCGAGAAAGCCATCACATTATGACTTTGAGAATACCAAGAATGATAACATAAATGCAATGTGCCTAGTAAATGATTGGATAGAAGATACGGAACACTTCTTTCTACACTGCCTTGCATTCAATTATCAAAGACGCAGTCTTCTCGACAGCATAAATGCAATACTACAACCGAATGATGTAACAAGTCTTTCTAACAGTAAGCTCCTCGAAATTATTATGTATGGCCACGAAAAACTATCGTTCGTGTCAAATACAAACGTTCTTAAAGCTACTTTGAAATATATACATACTACAGAGCGCTTTTAATCGTTTTCCTCTCCCACCCTATGTGAACAATCACCGTAATACTTTTTTACATTGAAATTTCATTTTATTTGTAAACTTATAACTCTGTAATTTGTTAATTGTTTCTTGTAAAGGTTGGTTTGCACGATCATAACCTGCATTGCTCCTATTTTAAATCTAACAAACTAGAGGAACCATGTTTTTCCTTTGTCTCGAACTAGGAGTCGTATGTGCATGGGTCTGGTCGTAAAGATTAACGTAAGGACACATGCTCCCTGTGGTATCGTTCTTTGTAAACCTTGTTAGTGGTGTAAATGTTTAGAATGGACATAAAAAAACCATCAACGCTGGATTTCATTTAGTATAGCTGAGATATTCTTCAGTACCTTTTGGCAAATTTTATGTTGGCGTCTCTTGTATCAACGTCAAGTAAAAAATAAATTAATAAAAAACTAAAGCTTGAGAATAAATAAATTATCAAAAAAACATCAACATTGGCATCTGTATCATTTGACATCTGTATTATTTGTTAGGATTGTCGTCAATAGACACTCTGAGCTTAGCCTCAACCGGAATTACAAATGACATCTTTGTGGATGGCACAATAAATATGTTTAGCAATTTATTCAAGTTAAATGTCAATCGAAACAAAATTTCTGATTCTGGACTGGGTCATCTACGTCTGGCATTTCTTGAAATGATAAATGCAGATGGAACGTATACAACATCATTTGCACTAAATAACATAACAGGTAATTTTAAGATTTTTTATTCTTTTCTTTTCTGGCTCATTCAAATAAAAATAGACCCTAGAATTGGCTCATTGAATTCATACAATTTATTTTTACAGTTCCATATTTGTTGATAAAAGTGTACATTTATGCAAAATGCTGCAGCTTTTGTCGTATAAAAGTACCTTTCTCAATGCTTTGTCAATGAAAAATAGAGTAAATCTCAATGCTTTCTTAAAGTCATAATGTAGTATTTTCAGGAGAAGTAAATCGTCTATTTTATATCACACTATAAATTTATAGCTTGAGTGAACACATTATAATGGATAAATGATGTAACAAAAGGACCAGGTCATACCATATTTTATAAATGCATTTGTTTCCTTGTTCCGTTTTGTTTTTGCAGCATGTGACAGCAAATGTTTTATTAGATAAATGACTTGTTTGAAGTATCAAATTTTAATGATGAAAGTTTCCTTCTAAATTAAAGTAGAAAGAAGCGATGTGGTTTTTAAAATATTCAGTTTTTAGACAGCGGATGGGCAAAAGCTAAACCGCATATTATGATTTGATGAATATTGATGAGTTAATTAACTTAGTTTGTGATCTTATTGTTTGATAGGCTGTCCAAAATTGAAAGTACTACGAGCAAACAATTGCAGATCTCCCTCAGAACTTGAGGAAGACTAGAAGTAAATTGAAATCTATGCTATTGAGAGATATTCAATTTATTGTTAGTAGATTATTCTTGTTTTGTTTTTACTATTAATTTGAAATATAAAATGATGGAAAAGTTCTTGTTTGCTAAGTTTTAAGCTTGTTTTTTTGACAGAAGAAAGGTTATTTTTAAATAAACTCCTTTTAGCAAAATGACCAGGTCAACATGTTTTTAAAAAGGCTTTTTCAATTAGCCGGCTTTAAGCTTCAGCCTCGGTTTTAGCATCAAACGAATTTTGAAAAGTACCCTGTTTTGTATAAATTGTTTAGGTTATAGCCTTACGTTTTGGTTGGAAACATGTTTTTGAATATTGCTTTGTTTTCTTCCAAATTGGTAAGGTTATAGCCTTAATTTTTGGTCTGAAACAAAGTTTTTGAATATTGCCTTGTTTTCTTTCAAAATGATGACGTTACAGCCTTACATTTAGGTCGAAAACATAGTATTTTCAAATGGCCTTGTTTTTGATCAAATTGATAAGGTTATAGCCTTACATTTATGTTGAAAAAAAAAGTAATTTGAATTTGCTTTGTTTTTGATTAAATTGGCATGTTAATAGCCTTACATTTAGTTCGAAAGCAAGGATATTTCAAATTGCCTACTTTTTATCAATTTGGTATGGTTATAGCCTTACATTTTGGCCGAAAACAAAGTTATTTCAAAATACCTTGTTTTTTATCAAATTGGTATGGTTATAGGCTTACATTTAGGTTGAAAACAAAGTTTTTCCAAAATGCCTTGCTCTTGATCAAATTGGTATGGTTATAGCTTTACATTCAGGTCGAAAGCAAGGATATTACAAATTGCCTACTTTTTATCAATTTGGTATGGTTATAGACTTACATTTATTTCGAAAACAAAATTGTTCCAAATTGCCATGTTTTTTATCAATTTGTTATGGGTATAGCCTTACATTTAGGTCGAAAACAAAGTTATTTCAATTTTCCTTGTTTTTAATCAAGTTGGTAAGGTTATAGCATTTCATTTCGGTCGAAAACAAAGTATTTTCAAATGGCCTTGTTTTTAATCAAATTGATAAGGTTATAGCCTTACATTTATGTTCAAAACAATGTAACTTGAATTCGCTCTGTTTTTTATTAAATTAGCATGGTTATAGCCTTACATTTAGTTCGAAAACAAAGTTATTTCAAATTGACTTGTTTTTGATCAAACTGGTAAGGATATAGCCTTACATTTATGTCAAAAACAAAGTAACTTGAATTTGCTCTGTTTTTGATTAACTTGGCATGGTTATAGCCTTACATTTAGTTCGAAAAGATTTTCTTCAAATTGCCTTCTTTTTGATCAAATTGATAACTTCTTTTTGATCAAAAACAAAGTAATTTGAATTTGCCTTGTTTTCGATTAAATTGGTATGGCTATAGCCTTACATTTATGTCAAAAACAAAGTTACTTCAATTTTCCTTGTTTTTAATCAAGTTTTTTAAGGTTATAGCCTTTCATTTCGGTTGAAAACAAAGTAATTTCAAATTGAATTGTTTTTGATAAAATTTGTTTGGTTATAGCCTTACATTCAGGTCGAAAGCAAAGTTATATCAAAATGCCTTGCTCTTGATCAAATTGGTATGGTTATAGGCTTACATTTTGGTCGAAAACAAAGTTATTTCAAATTGCATCGTTTTTAATCAAGTTGGTTAAGGTTATAGCCTTACATTTCGGTCGAAAGTTATAGCCTTACATTTTGGCCGAAAACAAAGTTATTTCAAAATGCCTTGTTTTTTATCAATTTGGTATGGTTATAGGCTTACATTTTGGTCGAAAGCAAGGGGATTTCAAAATACCTTGTTTTTTATCAATTTGGTATGGTTATAGGCTTACATTTAGGTCGAAAACAAAGTTATTCCAAAATGCCTTGCTCTTGATGAAATTGGTAAGGTTATAGCCTTACATTTCGGTCGAAAACAAAGTTTTTTCAATTCTCCTTGTTTTTAATCAAGTTGGTAAGGTTATAGCCTTTATTTAGTTCGAAAACAAAGTTATTTCAAATTGCCTTGTTTTTGATCAAACTGGTAAGGTTATAGCCTTACATTTTGGTCGAAAGCAAGGATATTTCAAAATGCCTTGTTTTTTATCAATTTGGTATGGGTATAGGCTTACATTTAGGTCGAAAACAAAGTTATTTCAATTTTCCTTGTTTTTAATCAAGTTGGTAAGGTTATAGCATTTCATTTCGGTCGAAAACAAAGTATTTTCAAATGGCCTTGTTTTTAATCAAATTGATAAGGTTATAGCCTTACATTTATGTTCAAAACAATGTAACTTGAATTCGCTCTGTTTTTTATTAAATTAGCATGGTTATAGCCTTACATTTAGTTCGAAAACAAAGTTATTTCAAATTGACTTGTTTTTGATCAAACTGGTAAGGATATAGCCTTACATTTCGGTCGAAAACAAAGTTTTTTCAAATTGGCTTGTTTTTGATCAAGCTGGTAAGGTTATAGCCTTACATTTAGGTCAAAAACAAAGTAATTTCAATTTTCCTTGTTTTTTAACAAATTGGTAAGGTTATAGCCATTCATTTTGTTCAAATACAAAGTTTTTCAAATTGCTTTCTTTTTGATCAAAGTGTAAGGTTATAGCCTTACATTCAGGTCGAAAGCAAGGATATTTCAAATTGCCTCCGTTTTATCAATTTGGTATGGGTATAGCCTTACATTTATATCGAAAACAAAGTTATATCAAAATGCCTTGCTCTTGATCAAATTGGTATGGTTATAGCCTTACATTTATGTCGAAAACAAAGTTACTTCAATTCTCCTTGTTTTTAATCAAGTTGGCAAGGTTATAGCCTTTCATTTCGGTCGAAAACAAAGTATTTTCAAATGGCCTTGTTTTTGATCAAACTGGTAAGGTTATAGCGTTACATTCTGGTCGAGAACAAAGTTTTTCATATTGCCTTCTCTTTGATCAAAGTGTAAAGTTATAGCCTTACATTTCGGTCGAACACAAAGTTATTTCAAAATGGCATGCTGTTTATCAATTTGGTATGGTTATAGGCTTACATTTTGGTCGAAAACAAAGTTATTTCAAATTGCCTCGTTTTTAATCAAGTTGGTTAAGGTTATAGCCTTACATTTCGGTCGAAAGCAAGGATATTTCAAAATGCCTTGTTTTTTCTCAGTTTGGTATGGTTATAGGCTTACATTTAGGTCGAAAACAAAATTGTTCCAAATTGCCATGTTTTTATCAATTTGTTATGGGTATATTTATGTTATGGTTTCATTTCGGTTGAAAACAAAGTATTTTCAAATGGCCTTATTTTTGATCAAATTGATAAGGTTATAGCCTTACATTTATGTTGAAAACAAAGTAATTTGAATTTGCTTTGTTTTCGATTAAATTGGCATGGCTATAGCCTTACATTTAGGTCGAAAACAAAGTTATTTCAAATTGAATTGTTTTTGATAAAATTTGTTTGGTTATAGCCTTACATTCAGGTCGAAAGCAAGAATATTGCAAAATGCCTTCTTTTTGAACAAAGTGTAAGGTTATAGCCTTACATTTATGTCGAAAACAAAGTAATTTTAAATTGCCTTCTTTTTTATCAATTTGGTAAGGTTATAGCCTTACATTCCGGTCATAAACAAAGTTGTTTCAAATTGCTTTGTTTTTGATCAATTTAGTATAGTTATAGCCTTACATGTGTCGAAAACAAAGTAATTTCAATTTTCCTTGTTTTGTATCAAATTGGTAAGGTTATAGCCATTCATTTTGTTCGAAAACAAAGTTTTTCAAATTGCTTTTCTTTTGATCAAAGTGTAAGGTTATAGTCTTACATTTCGGTCGAAAACCAAGTTTTTTCAAATTGCTTTGTTTTTGATCAATTTTGGTATGGTTATAACCTCACATTTCGGTGAAAAATAAAATTATTCCAAATTTCTTTGCTTTTGTCTAAATTGGTAAGGTTATAGCCTCACGCTTTGGCCTGAAACCAAGTTTTTCAAAATTGCCTTGCTTTCCTCCAAAATGCAAAGATTATGTTAGAACTTTGATGAAAATTACCCGGTTTTTGAGTAAAATTGTTCGGTTTTATCTTTACTTCTTTGACGAAACGAGGTTTGCGAACATTGCAATGTCATAGCGTTGACAACTGTAGACTTTTTTAAGGCAATGCATGCAATTAAAAAAAAGAAAAAAGCATATCCCGACCATCCAATCTAATAAGTTACTTAACCTGCAAAAAATATGAACTCTTTTCTACCTACAAAGAATTTATACAATGTTGCATACTTGTTCAAGCAAAGAAAGAATGATTAATTAAGAAAGTAGAGTTCGGAAGAACGAACTATCACGTTACAGTGAACAGATTTATGTCTGCTGTTTTAACTCATTTCCCGCTAAAGCTCCATTTGAGACAATCAAAGTTAATACAGAGCGACAAAATTACAGGAGTTGAACCGCAAGTATTTACTGCAAAAAATGTAAAATTCTTTCTGTATATCTAGAAACATTGTTTTTCAATTTTGATGTATACACCCCCTGCTAATGTTGACATATGAATACAATTGTGAAAAATTCTGATTGCTTTCAGGGGGTAATGAGCTAAAAGAGCTCGATGAAAACAAAAATAAACTAAGTATTAAAATCAAACAAGCACTGTTTTGCTGAGCGAAACTATCACACAGCAATCCAATGAAACAACATAACAATGTATTCTCTATAAAAGCAATCCAAGTTGCAGATATAATTTATGCAGGAATCATAAAAATAAATTAAGGAGCGGTCATTAATTATGGCAGGAAGAGGGTAGAAGCAAACATGCAGGGATCTAAAATCTATCCGCAGAAAATAGGTGAGGTCTGAAAATGTGCATGTCATTATGTGATGGGGTCTCAAAACTACCAAAGCCTCTCCTTTCCTTTTCAAGTCTTTTCTTTAGAAGAAACCATTGTTTTATCTTTCAACTGTTGAAGGCTTTTTCTTACCAACATTATCGCAAATAAAACACTATTTTCGATCAGATACTCAATGAATTTTAACGACAGAAAATGTTTTGAATTAAATTTCTTAGTTGATAGGATCTCAAAATCTTTTCATAAACCTTTATGGGGTCTGAAACCCAAAACAAAGAGATAAACATGGGATCTAAAATTTTAAAAAATTTATTTTTAGCAGACTTTGTTTAGATTGGACTTTGACAGGTTCAGTCGGAGATTTTTTCATGAGTCTGATAAATACGTCCTTTTCAGATAAAAACGTGACCTTTGATTCTTAACCGTTCAATGTCATCAAGGTCATAAGTCCTGACACAGTGTGTGACTACAGTGAACTTTCGGTATAACGAACCTCCAGTATAACGAATCTCTCATGTTTACAAACCAATTACCAGTCCCTTGAAATATAGTACAATCTTGTACTATCTCTGCCGAACAAAATCTCGGTGTTATGAACTTTTCTTTAGTTCCCCTTGGAGTTCACTGTACTGAGAGTTGCCTGTATTTAAATTCTTATGACCATCGCCTATGACCTTGGCCTATGACCTTCACATCCACCCTACACCCTTGACCTCAAAAAAATGTTTAACATTTAACAATTAAAAACAAATATAACGTTTTTCAGTTTTAACGACGATTGAAATATGCTAAATTTATTGCACAAAGATAGCTGCATACAACCTCAATCTAGTAATGAAATGAAAAGGCAAGAAATGCGATCAGAAATTAAATTACAAGACAAGAAATTACATGCTCCCGCATATGAAAAAGTAACGTTTTTTTTTAACATGCAAGAAACAAAATTATATTTTGCATGAAGTAGGTGTTTCTTATTAGTAGCAAAGTACTTTGCGTATGTCCTAAATGCAACTCAGATGTAAAATCAATACCACCATTATAAAATCGAAAAACCGGTAAAGCATAACAAAATCATACGGTAAACGGTATCATAAACAAGCTAATTGAAATGTGAACCTACGACATAAATACTCAACATGATTGAAAAATAGCTTCCTACAAAGCAAATGCTGATATTCACTTATAACTGATCCTATATAATTGATCAAAACAAAAATGAGATATACTCTGAAATTTACGTTCTGCCTGTACACTCTAAAAATAACATGTTCACCAGACCTGCAAAATCTATGAACCATTGCGAAAAATCTCTTGTTTGCACAACTAGACCCAAAAAACAATTCCATGCTTTAAAAAGAATAACCTTAAAAAATTCCTGCAACCACTTCTCTCAATGTTCTCACAGATTCGAAGGTCTGATGCTCATACACTACCTTAACATGCATTCAAATAATGATGCCAAATACGCAGGCCTCTTTGCCATGTTTCCCCCTAAACATACATATTCTGGCTATATTTAAATACCAATGTCCTGGCTAAGACATCAGGTAAGTTCGACTTCTTGATCGTCTTGCACAAATACCATCAGCTATATATAACCCAGCCCATTATCATGTTGCTTGTGAGAAACATGAAGGACCGGGATTACACGAGCTTCCACTTACCTTACAGGGAAATTATACCCATTAAGGATAATATGCCAACGTGCATATTTATACTGCGTACAGCTTGTGACCAAAATCATACGGAAGATTTTCTAATGGTAACTACTATGGTCGATGATGTCTGTCCATTGCATCTTCTTCTAAGTAGGTTCGAACCTTGAAGTTAGAATTTTATTGGCCTGTTTGTGACCTCTTGATGTATAAATTCAACAGTTTCATCTGAAAACAAAAATATTATTTAAAATATGTATTCTGAAAAAACGTTCATCTCCAAACAGCAAATCACAAGAATGAAGAAAAATAATCAATAAAATAATGAATGTATCAGTGAATACTTCAATAAATGTTTTAAGCTGTACATGGTAAAAATATAATAAAGTAAAATTTTACCTTCGAGCCATTGAGATCTTGCAGATACTGGAATAGGACATTTTGGCCAACTAAATTGTGTAAACTAACCAGACAAAACACACTTGCTTTTCTAACAGTGCTCTCAGAATGATCATAGCCCTGAAAAAAAATTTAGAAACATTTTCAGAAAGAGCCTAAAAATATTTTTTGAATATTTCGAAATATGATTCCACTTTCAATTTATACTAATAATATCAACCATAAAATTTTGCTCTCTCCCTGTATATTTTGATTTGATTGAGTGCACTTCTTGATGAGAAATCTATCTTCTTTAATCTTATATTCGCAATGTTATACGTGTAAGACCTTGCTTCAACAATAATATCTACTGTAAAATCCCACATAAAAGTATATAGATAAACAAAAAATTACCTTTAGTAATGCTGATGTTATATATGGTAAGTGTGGAGCTACTGACGAAGCTTGTGCACGTTCAATAACCTATGGAAGAAATATATTTATTTTAAAATAGAAAATACGAACAGAAGACCTTAAAGTTAAATTCTAGCTGTGTTGCAAAGAAACTGAAAAATACTGCATTCACACTGAAAATAAGTCCAGATTAAACTAATCTTGATTATCGAAAAATGTATTCTAATTGGTTAATTCGAGGATTCAAATGCATTTATTGGTTGAAAATTAATCTGGATTAGACAAAGCTGGATTCACTGTGTCAGTATCAATGCCGTATTACACGTTTGAATAACCCCTTCACCCTTGGAAGAGCCATATGGCACATTGCTAAACAACATAAAACGTCACAGTTTCAGGAGGTAAACACTTTATACTAATTTCAGATGTTCCAACGAAAGCTCGTTTTAAAATTACGCTAGTTTGGATGTGCTGCGAAATGAAACTGAGATAGGGTTTGCCTGTTAATTAGAAAAAATAAGGGAGTGAAAAAGTTAAAGAAGTTTTAATTTATGTAAATAGTTTAAACAATTGCAGGAAATGTTTATTTTAAAATAGAAAATATAAACATACCTAGTTGTATAAAAAAAAACTAGTCAAACTGTCAGAAATAAACCAAAATTTCAAGCTAATGTAATTTCTTAACTCAGCAAACAGTTTAAAAAATTATGAAAATGGTATGTTAATAACACACAACAAAACTGTTTGATTAAAATTTGATAGATAGAACTTACCGTATTCATCATCTTAATACCAGCAAGAATATCAGGAAATTCTGATGCCTCAATAATAGGACATAAGATGGCTGCAGCATCTTTGGTCGATTCATTTTCAGCTATTAAATTACAGCATTCCTCTGCAGTTTTCGATACCTGCCAAAAATTATATTTGATTTAATTGCGAATATATTTTGCATACATGTCTTCATCCATAAAAAAGTTTTGACGCCACATTTCTTTACATTTATTGTCATTCTCAATTTAATTTTACTACATATTATATATAAACAGGAGGGAATTTTGTAAAACAAAAGATTGCGGTTTCAAACATGACAATGCAATATGTCACTGCAAAGAATAGATTTCAACATCTTCGACGAAACCAAGCAAATCACATGAACAAAATCATACAATTTAGGTGACTTTGCTTATTTTGATTTGATTGAGTGCACTCAGTGTCAAATCTATTCTTTCAAACCGCAAATCGCATTGTCATGTTTGAAACCGCAATCTTTTACAAAATTCGCCCCTGTTAACGGAATATGATTAAGAGAAATGTTGAACACAGCAAAATGTCAATTTCTATGAGTTTTTCAATGCGTTCTGCATCCATCCCACTAGAATAATAACAGATAGTGAACACAAACCTCTTTCAACGAATCCGATTGAGTCTTAATTAATCCAGAAACGATCAGTTTCATATCGTCTTTATACGCTTCAGGTAACGAGCGTATTACTTCGCGAATTGCACGGGCGGCAAGACATCGAACGGCACCCTGTGATACAATGAAAATCATAATCATGATCGAAGATTTGCAACATGCAAAGTGAATCAGTTACACAACAAAAATGTTTACAAATTAAAAAGTAGGAGTCAAAATTTCAATCAATTAATCAACAAAAAAGCCATTATCTATAAAACACGATAACAATTACAGAAACCCAATACACGTTTTATAAGAACAGCTAGTTGTGTTTTTGGAATGATTTTTGACAAACTCACTACCCCAAACTCCTCCCTCACCCTTCTCACAAACATCTTTAAAGTGTGCTTCATGTTAAGTGCTCAACGCCTGGATACTTTTTTCTATTTAAATAAGTAATTTATCAAAGAGATACCAAAAGATTTTACCCTAATCTCAGCCTAGCGTTCCTTATCAAGGTTGTTCTTACAAAAAAACGTGTACAAGTGATAAGATTGTAAAAAAAAGTAGAAAAGACAAAATTCAGGAAATTCTCAAAAAGAAGAATGGTCACTAAAAGTTAATTTTTTTTAATCCTTAGTTCTTTATCGAGTTGCATAATTCAATTAATATTCCAACTGCTGATGATATAATGAAATTAATTACTTCAGCATTAACTACTTATAATTAAAAATAATTATATACAATTATAGGACTTGGGGCGAAAGAGTTAACAATCAAAATCTGACATAAATTTTTTTTACCTCGGAATGTTTCAGTGCATCAATAATGGTTGGAATCAAACTTTTGACTTTCGAAACATGTTCTCTAGATTCAGTTCGAGCGATCTTGATTAACTCAATCAATGCACTCTTGACATCTTCTGTGCCACTCTGACTGGTTGGTGCAGATAAAACTGCAATGATCTGGTTCATCATGTCGATATTGGCTGGAGATGGAGCTAAAATGTGTTAATAAAACGTAATGAATAAAGATATATATGAATGGATCACAAACTTTCACATGTTCTTAAATAAGGATGCAGCGTTATCGGAAGCAGATAGATCGTAGTTTAAAATCAAAATTGCTGAAATCTAGTCTTGAATCGAGCCCTGAATTCCATTCTGAATCTACTCTTAAAGACACATTATTGAGATGATTTGATATTTCTCTGTGCTGTGCTGTGCTGTGCTGTGCTGTGCTGTGCTGTGCTGTGCTGTGCTGTGCTGTGCTGTGCTGTGCTGTGCT
>JAYJMH010058316.1:0-12575 GCA_036873815.1 Phacellophora camtschatica | reverse complement strand
CTCGAGGTCTGCCTCTGAACCCTTTTTCTGATCTTTCAAAGTAGAATTTCATCGCCTTTACTGCTGGTGTCTCATCAGATAAACGTAAGATATGACCAAACAATCCGCTATCTGCCTTTCATGATATCTATTGAAATTGGTCGTTCTTCGCATCTTTTTTACAAGTTGTGATTGGAAATCTTGTTAGGGCATCTTTTTCCTATCAACTGTCTCAGTTGCTGTCTGTGAAAAGCATCAAGACCCTTTATATTTTTTTGTGTCAGTCCCCAAGTTGAGCTGTTATACATCAAGATTGGTTTTACAAGTGTTCTGTAGAGCTTGAGGTCGAGTTTTTCGCTGACATGGTCTTTTCTGATCCAGATGTGATTTAATCTATTCATGGAGGCAATTCATGTTTCCTTCTTTGTATATCTTCTGTATCCCCTAACAGAGAGCCAAGCTTTTTGACTGTCCTCCATCGCTGTGTATTTCTGTCTCCTCGAAAAATTTCAGTTTGCTCTGTCTTGCTATTGTTTACTTTCAAATTGTCCCTTAGTAGAATCTCTCCAATCTTGTCTGTAATGGCATTCTTTTCTTCTTCACTTGTCGTAAGAAAATCAGCATCGTGAGCATATATAGTTTCTTGAGGTAAAAACTTTGGGGACCTGTTTCCACTTTCTTCATCAATATCATTGTACATGTCATGTCTAAAATCTCTTACTTTTCGAAATGATTCTTCAAAATAGATGTCAAACAGTACACCACTGAGCGCATCACCCTGTAATGAACCCATATTGCTGGCAAAGGGCTCTGTCTCTGCTTTGTTTATCCTTACGTCCAGAGTCGTATTGCTTAATAACAACTGAATCATTCTTACTTCATCTTCTTCGAGAAACCTCTTTAGAATACCAATAAGCTGTTCACGTCGAATTGTATCAAACGCGCTGCTCATATCTATGCCAGTGACGTAAACTTTAATCTGTGATATTTGTGTCTTTGCAATGATCCATTTGTATGCCCAGATTATATCTGATGTGCTGCGATTTGGTCGATATGCTGCTTGCGAGTCTGCTAGGAAATTCTCCACTTTAGGTAGCTATAATCATAGCTATAAAATGACTAATAGGGCAACTTCCTTTTTAGTCCATATTGCATGTGTGCAAATGTGTATCAGTTTAATTTTTAAAATTCCAACTAGACTACATGCAGATGCAAAAAAGCAATAACAAGATTACAAGGAAACACATGAGTACAAACAAATTTGATATTAATTGTTGACAATGATAATGCATACAGCAGAATTTCTTAGAGGAACTCTCAACTCAGAAGTAGTTGTTAAACTAACAGGAGAAGAGCACCCTCTTATCTAAGAACATATAGTCATTTATGATATTTCAAACTTCTTATCATTAATCAGAAAATGATTATTAATAATTGATTTTCTTTTTAGTGCAGTATTACAAGGAATTTAATTGCTGTATGATGGGTAGATCAATGTATCAACACATATATGAGCAGGCCTCATGGGGTGACAGCCACCCCCCCCCCTGGAAATGCAATTCAGCTGTATTTACTTAGCAATTTCACCTTGTCTGGCAATTTTGTCAGCAAAGCTGAGATTACTATTTATTGGCAAATTTTTTGTGACAGCCCCCTTTCATGGCCCTGTGCATACATATATCAATGCTGTTTCAATATTCAAAATGATTTTGATATTATGTTAATTTTTTAGACTGTATTTTTGCCACAAGGTTACCCAGAAAGTGTCAGTGAGGACTATTTAGAATATCAGATATGGGACACAGCCCAGGTTAGTTTTTAAATCTCTATTTAAAGGTGAATATGGTCTCTTGCATCAGGCATTATTAGGATATAACATAACTGAAATGCATGTCAGCATAACATTGTTAAATTTTGGCACATTCTCAACCAAAGTGGGAAGAAATCTAAATTTAAAATATTACATTTCAGGCATTTTGCTCTTCAATAACTGGTACACTTGCTACAAGGGCAGTGTTAAAAGGTTATGGTGTTGGGGATAAGACTGCAACAGCAACTGCTGCCACAATTACTTGGATGCTCAAAGGTAACTTTGTTTCCAATTCGTTTTTTAATTATTGGGTTGTTTACATAGAAGCCAGAAACTTTAAAACAGAGCTGCTAGATTATTATATAGCAAATAGCAGTTTTGATGCCTCATCCGGACCACTTATTGAAAGGCTTTGATGGAAGACCATTTAGACAAACTTATGTCAGTTCTGAAACTAAAATAATGGCCTTCAAATCTCTTAATAAACTTCACCACAATATCTATGTATCCTATCCACAAAAAAATTCACATTTTTCTTTCCGAAACCTTTGGAGCACCAACATTAATAAGACTAATAATAGACAGATAAGACTACAGGACTACAAGCAAGCATGGCCTAGTGGTTAAGGCGCCGGACTCATGATTGCAATATTTTGGGTTCGAATTCCAGCAAGGCCATACTTGCTGCAAAAGTGTGAGGAGAGCTGCTAACTCTCTGTAATTCCAGGCAAAGGCAAAAGGAATCATGAGGTGTGGTCACATCGAGAGGAAGGACCAGGGTTGCCCTGCTGGGCCCCCTTGTGCCAAGCGCAGAAACCCATACCTTGCAAGAATAGCAAGTGTATGTGCCTGAAATTGAAAGGTTATGTATAACCCATATCCCCTGCTGGAAACAAGTCATCTCAAGACTTTTGCGGGCTAGGCACAATAACTCAACTCAAGAAAAACTCTTCTAAATGGACAAAAATATTTTTCTTATAAGGAGCTCAATTGTGGGGTAGCCTCACAGATGAGTCAAAACAAGCTGCCTCCCTTAGCTTTAAAGATTTACTTTTAGCTGTTTGGTATTTGCTTTCATTTATTTATTTTATTTTATTTTATTTTGTTCTTAACTCAACTTTTTTACGTTTTGTAAATTAGGATTCTTGTAAATTGTAATTTAAATTTTTAGATTTTATCTTTTCCTAGTATTTATTGTATTAAATAGAGGGCCCTTTAGGAGGAAAAATCATCCTCCTAAAATTATTGAAAATGAAATTGAAATGAAAGGAGTTTTCAGTCGGGTTGAGTTGAAATTTCAGCCTTCCTCCATTGGTTTATTTTCTGCATTAAAAATTATTTGTTGTTGAAAATTTATTTTAATTGGGAGTCCTCATTTGAATAGTTGACAACAGAATATTCATATAAGCTATAGTACAATTTATTCTATTTTATTGACAAAGAATTTCCATTAAAAGCATTGAACAAATCCACAGTCTATTCTTTAAGCTCATCGCTATTATGTAATGGATGCAATTTAAGTGCTTTCATTTTCATAATGGGGACTTATGGCCCTAAGCGTCCTTCTTATTATGAATGGCACAGAACAAAGCAGTCTGTTTCCTTTTTTCAAAATTCTATTACAATGAATCACAGAAATATGAGTCAAATCCCAGTACTTTTTATAATATCATGTACTGTATGTGCCAGTGTGTATGCATGTGATAAAAAAACAGACTCAGATATGCATGTGATAAGAAAAACAGACAAATTATATTTTTCTTCTTGGATTCTTTGAATAATTACAAAAAGTTATTCATTTCAATAAACACTAATTAAACTTTTCAAATTTTAGATGGTACAGGCATGCTTGGCAGGATCGTTTTTGCATGGAGCAAAGGGCAAGTTAATTTTTGATTCAAACATATGATTATGTCTTATTCTTTATGCTCATTTTATTTATTTCACTTTCAACGGAAACATAACTTTCATTGAATATATTTTAGTTTAGTTTAGCTTATACATAACATTACATGGTTCTTCAGTGGTGAACACTTCTGGGTCCATGTAACCATTATTTTATGTTGTTGTTCTGCCTTGATATTTAGTTTTTGTGGAACTGAGTTGCACTTCTACCGTACGATTTTTCTTGGTTCTGAGTAAACTCTGGTTCTGGCTTTGAAATTTGTTCATTTCCCATGACTAGTCTTTCTATAGCTTATTGTATGCGCTTGAGTCGCCCTTTTTCTAAATTCTGCATGCCTTATGAGTAGGCATGATGAGGGCTGAGCCATACCTCCTTGAATTAATCTTCTTTCTTTGTTTACTAGTATTACACTACAGGCACTGCACTATCACATATTTTATTTCATTTTTGGAACAGAGTTTAATTTGCAAGTAAAGCAATAATTTTGAATGTGTTTGATTGGTACCAATTCTAAAAACGGCAGATTTGGTAAACTTGGAATTTGTGTTTGATTGAGCCCTAATTTTTCAAGGACAAACCTCAAAGAAGGAAGAAAAATTGTTCGATCTTAAATTCAAATTTTTTATGCTTCATAATGTATTTTATCCTATCTCAGTGCTAGTGGCGTGGCGGGACATTCTGATGTAAGTAATGTTGTTCATGTTTTTCAAATAGAAACATCGTTTTCGCAAAGGAAAATGTTTCCGTCTCTGTGAAATCTAATATTTTTAGAATTTAGTAGGTTTAGGATTACCAATCAAACACACCCTTCGTTGACTTTATTTCAATCATGCACAGAGTTAAATTTGTTATTTCATTTTTTCTTCATTTTTAGAACACAATTGGATTGTGACGCCAAGCGATGGAGGTAAGATTATAACCAAAAATAAAATGTTAACTACTAGAAGGATCAATCAATCAATCAATCTTAAGATTAGTTAATCAATCAATCAATTAACCAATGCAATCAATCTTAAGATTAGTTAATCAATCAATCAATCTTAAGCACAATATCAACTTGGTGCAGGTTTTCATTACGGCTCATTGTGTTTTCTTTGGAAAATGGTGTGTGTTTTGTTCGTTCAACTTTATTCATAGAATGCAAAAAACTACAATATTAAAAAATGTTGCAAACTATTCGACCCTAGGAAAGCAAAGCTTATCTTGCTGGGGCCGATAACAAAAATCTGTAAAAAATAACATAAAGATATAACAATAACAGTAACAAACAAGCAAAAGTACAATAAATTTGGTATAAGTATATGTAATAATAATGATAAACTAAGAAGTTTAGGTTTGATACACAATTATCGCAATTTGTTTAATATTTTGATATCATATCTCGTTTTAATTTATACAAAAACGTTTTAGAATTTTTAGTATTTTGCAGTGCATGATCAAGTTCATTCTATAATTAAGCAGCTTTGATTATGAGCATTTTATCACCCCCAAATGTTTCTTTGCTTTTACTATCATGTAATGTTTACGTTGTCTGGTGTCATAATTATGTTTATGTTCATTTGTTTTAAAATACGTTTTGTAGAACTCAGGAATCTCCAAAGCCTCTTTTCTCTCCCTTTCTCTGTTTCATTTACTCGTGTTGAACTAAGGCTGTGACAAAACAACTATTCCTGCCGCTCATATAGACATATAAAATAAAATTTGGACTAAAAACAAATTTTCTGCATTTTGTATTATGTTGAAACAAAGTTTAACTTGCTGTTAATATTTCGTTGACTCACCTGTTAATTTGAGCGCATTTTTGGCACAACAAATACTCAACTTGCTGTTGAGTTGGCTAACATTAACACACTAGCATTTAAAATATCATTCTATTTTCCCTGCATCTACTATTCTACACGATTATTTATTTGTAAGCAACTGTTTTATAGACAATTGCACTGAAGTTCTTCTAAAAATTAAGCAACGCCACTTCTGAGATAAGATAGAAGCGACTCACTAGAGACACAGGCAAGAAAGCAATTTTTAATAAATTGCAATTTTAGCAAGCTCTGCTGCTTCCGTAATAGGGCACTGTGCCCGTGAAAAGGACTGTTTAAGCCCAGTATTATTTTCAATTATGCTACTTGCAGTTGCCCAGTTCTATTTTAAATTATTAGTTAAGCCCAGTATTAAACACCTAAGCAACTATATAAGCTAAATTCCAAATTTTGACTAATCGTGTACTTGCTGTTATCTACGTACCATTACTGTCTTCTCTCTTTACCCCCGTTGTCGAAGACTGCACTTCTTCAGTGATATTTTGTAGTGTTTTTTTCTCGAAGAAAAACATTTTGATTAAACATGTTTTCTTTAAAACGTGGGCGCAATCAATTCAGTAATTGCAGGACACTTTTTGAGTAAAAATAAACTTTTGGATTTCCAGTAACAATTGATTTTTTGAGATCATAAAAGGGAATATTTATCACATTGTGACTACGCTGTTTTGATTTGATTAAATATCATTGTTTTTAATCAGTCTGATTATTGTTCATTTTAATGATTTTTCGAACTAACTGCATAAGGAATCAGTCAAACAGATGTAGTGCAACACGAAATTCGGATCGTCGCGGAACGACGGGATTTACCGTAGACGAGACTTGGAATTTCCCACATAAACTTGTGTCAGGAATACGGAATTTCCATGTAATTTTCACGGATTGATGAAATCCTCATGAACTTGAATTTTTAGCATGATCACCATTCCGAATGAAATTTCCAAATATTTTAGCAGAGTTAGTCTGAATTTCAGCTAAAAATAAACGGAACGGCGGATTTGCAATGAAAATTACACGGAATGGTGAATTCACCCCCTTGATGGCTCCCACTGTGACATTTAATTTACATAATAAATTTTTTTTTGGAAAATACTGCAACTGCACAGACACAGTTTTTTAACTTCAGGAGGGAACTATGTCATTGATTTTTCAAAGATTTTTTCATTGAAAGTCAACAATTTCGTCACAGGAAGGGCGAAAGGTTGCATAGACTATCGTTGCGTCACAAAATGTATTGCTCAATAGGGGCATGCTGTTTAGGCATGGCGTCGTGTGATGTCCTGAATTCTTGGCATTATCTATCTAACCACCCCTTTTCCTGATTTTGCAGTCAGATTTCGTGACATGGTATTGATTGGATTATCGTCATAGGCAGGCATGCCAGAGCAGGGGGGGCGGTGGGGGCAGTTACCCCCATTGAATTTATATTTCAATGAGCTACCCATGCTCTTGTGAAGGAGGAATGACGTCATAGAACTGAATCAGAGGCTAGGTGTAGTCGCGTTGCGTTTGTTGTTGTTGTTGCGTTGATTTTTCAACCAAAGAAGGATAAAAGTAAATTTGAAAAAACGACAAAATGGAGTATAGAGAACATAGGAACTTAAATTGAGCATGAAGAAATTTAATCTAGGTTTTGGAGAATATGTGAAGTGTGAAAGCCCATGAGGCGAATATAAAACGAATATAATGGTCAAATTTTCTTGATATTCTGATTTGTGCTCGGTTCGTCCATATATGGTTCGTAACATCCTGAAGTAAGAGAGGATTAAAAAAGAGGAGGTGCCTTTTTATGTTGATTGAAAAATATCTTCTATGTGTTATTCCATCACTTTGTCTGTTGTATTTTTTCAAAAATGTTTTGATAGTGACAATTAAAAATTACGAATACTGTTAGAATCTGAAATTTGTAAAAAAGCGTTTTGTAAAGCAAACCTTTTTAATGGTGCATCTTGTATTTGTAGTTGCTTTATTACCTATAATCTCAGATAAACCTCACTTAGCCTGAGAGAAAATCCTTTCCCCATACCTGGAAGTTGTTCCGCCATGCTTGAAATTGAAAAAGGTACACTAAAGTGGATTACATCCATATCTCGGAGCGTTTTTAATTTAAAAATATTTCCCTTCCCCGCCTCGTATGAGCTCTTTCGTTCAATTTTCGTTCATTTAAAATGTTTCAATAATCGTTAATTTTCTTTATTTATGAATTTTCTTATAATGTTAATAAATGTTAATTTTCTTTAGTTAAATGCTCTATGCAAAGGCCACAATAATTCTATGTTTTGACATGCTCTCTGTGGCAAAGTTATCGTAATCATTGTATGTACGTGTGTTTTTTATGGTGAATATTAAAAAGAATGAGGAAAGCTCCAAGGTTAACTATGAGTGATAGGAAATTTTTGTTTTTAAATATTTTTTCTTCATCTCTTGCAGGCTATTTGCGGATGTTTTGAACGATATTTCAATTCTACTAGACCTTGTTTCTCCTTTATTTAAGGGGTACTTTACAATTATTGCATGCATCTCTGGCGTTGCAAAGGTAGAGTTGATTTTCTGCTCTTTTGCCATCAACGAATACCAGTTTAAGCGCAAAGTTCAAAAATCAAAGTGCAAAATTCATAAATCGAAGTGCAAGCAAAACAATAAATGGGAAAATAAAATGTCAAAAATAGCGTTCACTCTATTTCTTGAATATAAAATTATATCCAAGAAATTAAAATTTTATTTTTTTGTTTTTCTACTTTATTTTTGGCATTTTGAGCTTTTAACTTCAAAAATACTTTGTAATTAGGTTTAGTTTTTCAAGTATAGATTTGTTAATATTTCAAATTTTTAAAAGGACGGCATTTTGAAAACAATTACAGTGAAGTGTAACCGTCTTTAAATGATATGAAATATGAAATGATATGAAGTATGAAATGATAGAAAATATGAAATGATATGAAGTATGAAATGATATAAAATATGAAATGATATGAAGTATGAAATTATATGAAGTACGAAATGATATAAAGTATGAAATGATATAAAGTATGAAATGATATGAAACATAAATCTTTTTACAAGCCTGCTGTTTTCATAATATTGGAGAACGATGCATTTCATTGGACTTGAGTATAATTTGTCATTTTATTAGATTTTTCACATGCAAAAATTGTGATTTGAAGGAGATTAGATTACCTTTTTGTAATAGTATTAGTAGAACTGAATTATTTATAAATAATCGGTTGTTTTTAATTTCAATTTTACATTTGCGCACCTGTTTTGCAGGATGTTTGAAATTTATCCTTGAATCATTTTAATTGTAAGTCATTTTGATCTCTTGAAATACTGGACGCAGTAAAAGGTCGCGGTAATTTTAGCACGAGAACAGGTTGTCTTTTTCCTCAGGTGAATTAACAATCTCGTGCCCAGAGACCTTTCAAAAGAAAATTCCCTTGGTGTCTACCAAACAAGGGCAAATTTTGTAACAACAGCGAAATTGACACGCAAATTTCAAAGTGATTAGCCATCGAAGACAAAGCGAATTCTCTCAAGCAGAAAATTAAAACAAACAAAGCCATGTTTTGATTTTCTGCTTGAGAGAATTTGCTTTGTCTTGAATGGCTAAATCGCTTTGAAATTGGTATGTCGATTTCACTATTATTACAAAATTTGCTTTTGTTCGTCTACCACAATTTTCCAAGGGCGTTCATTGGCTCAAACAAAAGAATGTATACTTGCGTTAACAGGGGGGAATTTTGTAAAACAAAAAATTGCAGTTTCAAACATAACAATGCGATTTGTACTGTGAAGAATGGATTTTGCACCTTAAGCGTAGCCAAGCAAATCATAACAAACACAATCATAAAGTTTTGCTGTCTTTGTTTATTTTGAAATGATTGAGTGCTATCAGATTGTGAGATCTATTCTTTCAAATCGCAAATCGTCTGACTCCCAAGAGAATTTAAAAAATAAAGAGCAATCATTATAATCATGGAAATCATAGAAATCAAAAATCATCAAATTTAATGTCGCTTAAATTAATATAATCCTGCCAAAAAAATTTATGTAGGTACCAGGGGTATTCGTTTTCTGAAAAATATCCTTGGCAATGAGGGTGCTGGATTAATTTTGTTTACGGATTGTAACCTCGTTCTTATATAATATTTTGGTTCTAAATTCCGTTGGAAGTATTGGCTATTTTATGAATGTGTTGGCAAAACTTTGACCATATTTTTATAAAATCAAAGGGTTACTCGAGATTGTTTTGCTTTTTTCGGAAATCTTTCACCCTGCCCCCTCACAAATCTAACTATACTGCGCCTCTGTTGGCAATGCATTTTGTCTGAAGTTTGCTACTTTTTCACTTTGTAGTCGATAGTTGGCGTTGCTGGTGGTGCCACGCGAGCTGCTTTGACCCAGCACCAAGCAAGACGTGACAATATGGCAGACGTTTCAGCGAAAGATGGTAGCCAAGTGAGCAAATTCGAAACCTCTTTTCTTATGTACATTGTTAACTGGACTCACTACATACGTTCTCAATACTTAGATTTGTTGTTGCTGTTGTTGTTGTTGCTCCAGTGTAGTCTTAGTGAAGCAGAGGAATATTATGGGAGCAAAATCACGACTCGTGCAATGAGTCTAGTGTCCAAATTCTTTGTTTAGAAACCATGTTTACGTTTGCCATTCTTCGTGACTTTACACCTAGTGTTTATTTGAAGATCTTTAATAAACTTTTAAGATTTTAAATTTATATATAGAGTTTTACGGCCTTCTAACATTATACTCTTTCATGTTGCGTTGCTTTGCGTTGCGTTGCGTTGCGTTGCGTTGCGTTGCGTTGCGTTGCGTTGCGTTATGTTATGTTATGTTTTGTTATGTTATATTCGTTTCTGTGTTGATAGTTTTGCAATCGTCTTTCGGAAATTAGGTGACTATTTTTTCAACAAAAACATATTGAGGATTTGATAATCTGCATCTAATTGTAGTAATTTTTTTACAGGAGACACTTGTAAATTTGATGGCACTCATAACTGGTCTGATAATCACGCCATTAGTTTCTAGTAGCACTTTGTAAGTATTTTGACCGCATGCCAGCACTGTTTGAAAGAAAATTTTGTTTTTAATTTTGTCAACTTGATAAATTACCTTTTCGAAATTTAATAAGACAGCATTAAGCCAGCACTGTGAGAGAGAGAGAGAGTAGTTCGTCTGGATTTTTGAACTTAATAAATTTCTAGGCTCGAAATTTTCAGAACAACATAGAGGAGCATAATAGGAAGCGTTTTCAAGTTTGAAAGGGGAGGGCATTTGAAACTTTGATTGGTGAAGTTTATGAAAACAGCTTTAAGTCGATGATGAAGGTTATTTTAGAACAATGCCTATTTTTGCTATAACCATTTAACTGCTAGAAGACACTTTTCAAGGACAAAAGCTGGGATTTCATAGAACAGTAATACAGTTATGGTCTCCAGGCTATTCCTGTATTTCCATTGTGAATTGTTATTCTTGCTGTTTCTCTCTCAAAGAACCCAAAAGGCGTCGACGTGCATGTATTCGCTCTGTTCCAAAAACAAATTTAGAATTTAAGTTAAATTGAATAAGTGTATTTGGTTTTGCCTTTTCTTTAAATTTTCCAACATCTATTAATAGCTTCGACCTTTATTTTTCAGATTAGTTTGGGTATTATTTGCCATCTTCACTTTACTTCATCTTTTCTCAAATTACAAAGCAGTGTCTGCTGTCGTTATGGAAACAGTGAATTTACCGCGATATCACATTTTAATCAACAATTATTTGCAGTTTTTTACTATTTTATCGCCAAGAGAAGTGGGAAAAGTAGATCCTGTCATACTTCGTGAGTCATTTAATTTTTTTATTTTTATCATTAAATGATACTGCATGCATTGAAAAATAATTGTTTTACAACACAAAATGGTATGAGTCTCAAACACGAAAACGTTATTGCTATAATTTTTATCATACAAACAAGAGTTAATGCCAGTACCGTGGTCTGAAAAAGCAGGGAATGGGCGTGTCGGAGCATCACCCTAGAGCCTGCAGAATAGCAATCATTTAGTTCGGTGATTGGCAGAGGGGTTGAAACCAACCCGGCCCTACGGCAATGCACCTGTCACTCTGATGAAAAGATCAGAGTAAGAAGAGTGAAATCGAGAAAAGCATGAGGCAAGCGGAAGCTAGAAGGGATGGAGGGTGGGGATCAAAATATTCCTGTTTTTTTGGGCTACCATTTTTGGGAATGTCACGATGCTTTGGGCAAAGGATTATGGGAAGGCTCCACCCTAGGGGGGTTGATGACATAGGGACGACTTTATTAATAAAAAACGGCCCCCTGCCACGGCATTAACTGCGGATAACCGATTATTCGATATTTATACTTTGCTATTTATTATAAGGCATACCACAAACGTTTTCTGCGGAATTACAAAAGGATTTAAAAGTATGGCTCGAAACACGTGTTTTCAAGCTGTAGTAGCGTGTTAGATCTTTCATGTGACCAAAATAGCGATGGTTTCTACGACTAACATGTTGGCCTTTCCCTGGAATATATTTTTTAAGATTGGTAACAAAATCGATTTTTGGTGGATTTTAAATTTTGATAATTTTTTGGGATACCCGGTACATGGTTTGTAGCACTCGCAATGGAAATATTAACTTTTTGTGGAAGCATTTATCTGCAGAGATAATAAATAAGCAAATTTTTCTAATCAAAGGCAGGCTCCGTTGATTTAATTTGACATAATAGGATCGTGATGTTAGGATTTTATGGACCACTCAGGGGGGGGGGGGTGTGAAGCCAGATCGCGCATGCGTGGATAGCCGCTTTTCTTGCCGAAGCTCATGGTGGATATTTGCGAAAATTTCAATGCCATTTTACAAGGTAAGTTTACATGCATTTTTGTTCTTAAAGTTTAAAGCTACGCAAAAATATTACGTTTCTTTCTGCTATGTTTAAACGTTTGTGTTATTTGAATAATTATCGTCTCGCAAGAAATGGTAAATTGACTTTCAATTTTACTGATTGAGGCTTGTTTTTGCTTTAGGCCAAAATACCAGTTTTAAA
>JAYJMH010058315.1:0-35569 GCA_036873815.1 Phacellophora camtschatica | reverse complement strand
CCCCCCCCCCCCCCCCCCCCCCCCCCCCCCCCCCCCCCCCCCCCCCCCCCCCCACCCGACACATCAAAGTGAGGTAGAAATAAATTTGGTTGTCCACACACCCCTACCAAAATGAAGTCAAGTGCCCCCCCCCTGGAATCTAAGATCAAAATCAAAAGATAATCAATTTGAAAATATAAACATTGAATGCTTAATAAAATCATTAAGGCAGAGCAAAGCCAATATTTCATTTGCGGTATTCGTATGAAAAATAAAACCTTGACACAAAAAATCAAATCAATTTATTTTCACTTTTCACAAGTGTACCGATTTTCAAGATATTCATCCAATATATGATGAATTTGGTATATAAATTAGCATCCATCAAAGATATACTGATGATATTTTTTTACTGAAATACGCATTATTCTATGATGTCGACTTAAAGTTAACATCGTTGAGAAATCTTCTATTTTAATTGATAAATTCAATTTCTGAACCTACTCGCAATCTCTTCAATTTTTTCCATGAAACTAATTTCTTCTGATTCTTTTGAAATAGTACTAGCCAAAGGCAAGTGCTTTTTTACAACTTTTCGATCTTGGAAAAACCCTCCGCTTGTCTCCATTGACACATCTGGTGAAATGCAAAGCCATATCAAAGTGTCTGCTCCCTGTGCTGCTGTACGAAGTTTATCACCCATTCGTCGATGAAAATCTGGCATTGAAGTTCGAACTGCAGGAGTATCTGCCCAGCCTGAAATACAATTTACGAATAATAAATGACTTTGGATATTAAGGCTATTTAAAAGTTAAAAGTTTATGTTTAGAAGTAAGGCTATTAAAAAGTTAATTTGACTTTCTTTTCTTTAGTTAGAATAAGCAGTGCAATTGTTATGCATTTTTCCGTTTCTATTCTTCATTGGTACAAAAACATAAATAAAAGCAAATTAATTATCTTCTACATATATAAATAAAGAATGAAAAACGATTCAAATTTAGGTATGACATTCTTAACAACTGTTAAACATTTTGATAAATTTCATTTTATTCTAATGTTCATATTGAAAACAGGTTTTATTAGATTTTAATATGGTAATTATCATTTTTTCGATAGACCATTCAATACAACCCTCTACAAACAAACATAAAAATAAATGTTATTTTAAAGGTATTTTAATATGTGAGTAAAATTGCATATATATTAGGTTTTACCGGGATGCATAGTTGAAAAATGGATATCTTTGTACTTGATGGCCCAATGATCAGTCATCACAACTTGTTGCCGTTTGTTTTGCGCATAAGCCATTGTCCCTTCAAAAGGATGCATATTTTCAAACTGCAGATCCTCTCCGTTTAATTTTTGAAGTAACATCCCTCCTGGAAAAAAGATTCAGTTACAAGGTAACAAAGAAAAAAAATTTATAAAACTCAATAATAAAAGATATTAAAAATCAAAAAACTAATTGTGAAATTTTTGTGGAACTCTTGTCAGGTCTCAAACTAACTATCAAAACTCACTATTTGTACCTGAAGTTACAGTAATGATTCTTGGAGAATTATGTTTCCTTATGCAATTAATCAATGCAGTTGTAAGTATGTATATGTTTCAAATGTATTTGTACATGAAGTTATACGTAATGATTCTTGGAGAATTATGTTTCTTTACGTGATTAACCAATGCAGTTGTAAGTATGTATATGTTCCAAATGTATTGTACATAAAGTTAAATGATTCTTGGAGAATTATGCTTCTTTACGTGATTAACCAATGCAGTTGTAAGTATGTATATGTTCCAAATGTATTGTGCATAAAGTTAAACGATCCTTAGAGAATTATGTTTCTTTATGTGATTAATCAATGCAGTTGTAAGTATGTAATGTTCCAAATGTATTGTACATGAATTTAAACGATCCTTGGAGAATTATGTTTCTTTACATGATTAACCAATGGCAATGCAGTTGTAAGTATGTATATGTTCCAACTGTATTTGTACATCAAGTTACAATAATGATTCTTGGAGAATTGTTTCCTTACATGATTAACCAAATGCAATTGTAGGTATGTTTACGTTTTAAGTATATTCATACCTGAAGTTACAGTAATGATTCTTGAAGAATTATGTTTCCCTATGTGATCAGCCAATGCAGATGTAAGTATGTATGTTCCAAGTGTATTTGTTGCAAAGTTTTTTTCCAATCCATCAACAGTGGCCTCTTTTTCATTAATCATGCAGCCAGCATTATTGACAAGAACATGAAGAGACTTTTCATCAGATACAAATTTTTCTGCAAACTCTTGTACACCTCTAGGATTTGAAAGATCAAGCACATGTAAATAAACTTCTTCATTGTGTGTACTGTCCTTGATTTCTTGTTGAGCTTTTGAACCTCTCTCTTTATTTCTGCAAACCATGTGTACAGTGCCTCCACGCTTTGCAATCTCTAACGATGTTGCTTTACCAATACCACTGTTTGCACCTGTTATCATAAATGCTCGCCCATTAAGGTTGATATTATCTAAAGATGCAAAATCTTTTGCAGCTGCATCATAGCCTTTTTTTGTGTATTCCTTCAGTCCCTTGTAGAACCAAACACTTTTTCTGTACAAAGTCATGCTGCAATAAATAGCTAATTAAAAATTTAAAAAATTTTCAAACAACAGATTGTTTACTTACCATAAAAATTGTTTTATTTCGGACATTACATCATCATATTTGATTTTAAGCAGGTACAAAAACAAAATATATTCCAAGCACATATCTGAATTCTGATGAAAAAATGGCCTAAAATACACATGTATGCAAGCCACGTAAAAATTAGTCTAGACTTGATCGAAATAAAATAAAAAACATAATAAATTTAAAAAGGCTTCTCTGCTAATTTTTTTAAATAAAATGCAGTCTGTCCCCAAATTCTGTTTCAGTTTGTTTGCATTATTTAGTAGCGGATGCCTTTTTGGTTTGTCCAGCAGTATTTGTTCAATTCGTTCCTCGTTTCCTCGTTCTTATTCGGTATTCCGCATTTTATCAAGAGCAGCGCAGTCGTGTGGTAACAACTGTCAGATCCGGAATGTATGAACTAGCCGATACGCAAAGCAAAACTCCGAAGAACAATCGGGGACAATGGCCCTATTGTTTTGGCTGAGAAGAAGAGTCTGCAACAAACATTCCGGCCTAAAGCGATTCCACAAAATCCTCTTTCTCCTGGTTAAAATATGAATAACATTGTGTGAAACTAAGCCAAGAAAAAAATGAACTAACTTTTCCGAGATTGAAAATTTAAATTAGGTATGATGAACATGAATGCAAAATATCTAAATTAAGCCAAGAAAAACCTGACGGAAGTCGTCTTTACCTTGCGTTTTCCAATCTCAATCACCAATCACAGATCGGACAAGAGAGAGCGAAAACATCGAGCCTCGAGTTTATGATGAAGGTACTTCATGTTGCATGTTGGGAATGTATGACGTCACGTCATGGAATAATTGCCCAAGTTTACAAAAAAAAAATAATAATCTTTTGTCATCAATTTCATCCTAGCCTACGCGTAGCGGTTTCCTCTTTTGCTGGGTTTTGCTGAATAGAGTCTGCACGCAGGCCATGTTTTCCTTGCAATAAATTATTCGTCAAAAATTCGGTTGTTCTTAGAGTGATGTTTGCCATATTTAATATTCATGATACTTACTTGGCTTACTTCTCATTGTTAATATCTTTATAAGTTTTTTTTTTACATAATTGTTGTGGTACTCTAAACCCCAAAGGTGAACTTTTTAAACCCCAAAGAAGGTGAACTTTTTAATAAGATACAGCTTAAAGATGAGATGGTCAATTTTAATTATTTTCATATTGTTTGTGTCTTTCTTGAGCTAATTAAAAAAGCATATAACAATTGAGGAGAATGCTCAATGCTCTCGAATGTTGGCAATGCACAAGTATAAAACAGACAAGTGAAGATATTTTACTGTTGGAAATTTTTGAAAATTGATGGAAATTGTTTTGATACGTTTTATGTTCAAATCCGGAAACACCAGTACAAAAATCCAGGAACCATTACATTACCTTGAAAAATTTAACTCAAAAGATTTTGTGGAAGACCAAAAATTAGGCTACCAGTATAGTTACATAACGAAATTACCATGTCAACGAAAAATAAAAACTTTAGAGATCAATACGGCATGTCGCTGAAGTCAGAATGGAAGACGTTGAAAGATTGAGATATTTACGAGATGACAGCTAGCGCTTGTTGAAAAAGAAACATGTAAAGAAAAACATTTTAAAATGCATATATATTAGTTGTTATTTTTTTCAAAACTTATTTATAATTTAGCGGTTCAAACTAAGCTGCGCCTTCCTTGGATCTCGTAGAATACAACTATTTTTAAGATTTTACTTTGATATGCAACACTTGTATTTTATGAATAAAAAAAATTGGTATTTATTCTGGGTATCTCAAAAAAATGGTAACAGGTTTAATCAAGGCTAGTGCTTAGAAAATTGCTCAAATCTGTCAAAAGGTATTTTTTAAATAATCATCGATAGCTAAACTTGAAAATAAAAATCTCGTTTGTTGATTTTTGTTGTTTGAGAATTCAAACCCTTCTGAATACTGATTTTTTAAAAACCTTTCTGAATAATGATTCCAAGAAGAATCTTGAACATCAGTTTTCCATGACTAAATTTCTTGAAAACTAAAATTGCTGTTTCATTTTGGAAAAAATGCTGAACAAAGAGAAAGCACTTCTTATAATAGTGGCTTCATCTATACATAAGTATTTAATTTTCAGTTTTTTGATTTCTGTCCAAGTGTATTTACAAGCACAATTAAATTCCTTCGGTAAAAAGCTCTGATACAGGAGATCCAAAGATGCAGTTTAGACTAAAATCTAGACCTCTGATTTTAGGTTGAAAGCAAATTTTAACTTTCAGAATTAATATCTCAACTCTTGGTGCACAAATATTAACAAATTAGGTATCAATCTTTAAGTGACAACCAAGATTTATATTAAAAATTGTTTCAAATAAATTTGAGTGAAACTCACAAAGCCACCCTTGATGAAAGCTGTTACCTTTTTGCAGCACACCCAGTATATACTAGACTAGACTAGAGGAAGAATAAATACATGAATGAACAAAATTTAAGCGTGATCAATATAAGTACATAAATTTGTATTTTGTACGATCTAAAACAGCATATATGTATTAAGCTTTATCTTATCTGCTCACTCAGCAGAATTTTAACAAACAAAAATAAACTAATGCAAGCAAAGTCAGCGTTAGCAAAGTATAAAATGTGGAGTCACTAATGTTTAAAATAATATTTTGAATCCATTTATCTGCAATAAATTGAGCTGCAAATGAACAGAGGTAAAAGTGGCATATGCTACTCACTTAGACTAAAAAGAAGAAAAATATGTCATATATGAAAAAATGGACCAACAAGAAACAATCATAGTCATCTTGTTCATTTTATTTTTTAGATTTGAATGCTATTTCTCTGCCCATTTACCTTATCAAGAATAAAGACAGTTTCTATTAAAGTTTAAAGTGTGATATTTATGTAGTTTTCAAATAATTCTTGGATAGTCACTCCATGATGTCTTTGTTAAGGTTAAAGGTATATACTTGCGTGAGAATTTTATCATCATACTGTATGATATGAATTGAAAAGGCTAAGAACCAGCTCACCTTTTAATGAAAGCAATCCTTTGGCTTTCTAATTAAAATTAATGGTTTTCTTTGTAAAACTTTGACATCAACTAACAATGTGGTGTAAAAAATTACTTTGAAAGAATCCTAGTCAGGGAAATCATAATTAATGTTGAAAATTTCGTCAATATGGGCTTCATTGAAAATTTTGTAAAAATAGGCTTCTTGCAAAGTACCAAAGATCATTTTTAGTTGGAAAATAATTTGTTTAATCATTACATCTAACTATCAATCCAAGTCAAGATCAAAATTACTGCCCCACCATATCTCATGTATCTTTTTGCTCTAAAGGAGTTTAATTTTCTCATTAAAAGTGTTCAATGCAGACATCCACACTTCACTTTTCTCAATTTCTGCAAGATCCACTAATTGTTGAGTCAGCTTGGCAGAGTGACAGATGCTTGCTTCTCTTGGGAGCATTGATGGCAAATGATCAATTGCGATGATATCCAACGGCTTTACATCATTACCCAAATCCAATGTACGAACAGGTTTATCAAATGTTGTGATGTCATTGATGAAAGGAAGGGGGTTATTTGGATTGCTTGTATCACAACTAACATCAACGGCAACTGTTAAACTTCTGTTGTTTGTTTTGAGCATGCTTTCTTGCAAAAAAGGAGGCATTGGTGCTGCATCTGCCCTTAAGTAAATATTGTTTACAAATACATCAAAATCTAAGGTTTCTGGAAAAGGACCCCCCTTTTTTGTTTCAGCAATGTCCCATTGAATAACTTGTTCAGTTGGTAGGCCTATCTTTTCTAGCATAGATGTTGCTCCCTTTCCACATCTCCCATGTGCACCCATAACAAGCACTTTGGGGCGACCTTTCAAGCTTTCGTCTTCAAACCAGACCTTATTCAAACAAGACTTTAAATGGTTGACAAAATCATCTTCTGATGGGTAATGTGATGGGATGATAAATTTGTCTTGCTTATTCGTATGCTGGAACGTCCAGAGTTCTACTCCCAGTGCTGCCCCAACAGCCCCTGCAATTGGGCTAAATTCAGCAACTGCTCTACGACCATTATTGAAACACATGAACTCGACGTCCAGTAGCACTCCACCTCCAGCTTTGAAACGGTGTAGAAGTTCTTTCCAGCCTCCTTGGTTTTTGTAAACATGACCAAAGTAGATGTGATGATGTATGAGTGGAAATGTGTCTTCAGGCAGCTCTTTAATTCCGACAATAAAGGCATCCTTTGGAGCATCTTTCCAGGAACCGCTCTTCACCAACGTGCATCCTGCCTGACCATATTCTTCATCTTTGAAAATTCGCTGCTCTGATTTCTCAACAGTGACTTTGAAACCAGCATTTTGGACATCTTTGCATGCTTGTGGCGTCAAAGGTGCTCTTGCTTCATTTGATTTTGTCTCTGCTCTTAACCAGATGTGCACAACTCCAGAAGTATTGTTGGCGGCCATCATCAATCAAGTCAATCCCTTGTATTGACCTGGAAAAGCGACAGAGTGGAAAATGGAAGAAAAAGACAAAGAAAAAGTGGACCAGTGGAAAAGACTGAAATTTGGAATGGTGGAATGTAATAGAAGAGTCAAAAGTGAATGATAGAATACGATCGAAGATTGAAACGGAAACTGGAATTGAAGAATGGAATGAAATCGCAGAACAGAAAAAGAAAATATGAAGATTTTATCTTCAATTCTACTGAGTATTAATCTGAGTATTCTTTATTCTAATAAATAGAATAATTGTTTAGGCATGTTGTTCTCACATTGTTCTATTGAAAATTTCTGGTGTGGACGTACCATACTTTCCAATGGGACGGAATCTAATGTGTTGTGTTTCTTTGTAAAACATAAATTGAAATGATTTCCAAAGTAAAATTTATTTTTATCTTCACAGTTTAAAACAGAATGCAGTTTTAAATCCAAAGACACTGTGCTTAAATTTCTTCATAATATTAATTTTATACAAAATACAGAAGATTTCATAGCATTAAAACAATTTTAACAGCAACAATCTTCAATTTTCCCTCTAATTTATCTACAAAATGCAAAAGATTTCATAGGAAAATGATTTCCACGATGAACATATTTTAATTCACATTTTAATTTCGACGTTATTGCTTCATCTCCTATGCACATACAATTAATATTATAATATATTTCTGTCCAATTCATTGTTCATCATTCAAACGGTGTTTTCAATTCAATGAATATTTTGAATTATGTTGTTCTTCTGTCAGTTCACTTGACTATGGCTTGACTTTACTACATTTCACGATTATAATTTTCTTCCACGAAGTACAAAGTTCCTTCCAAGAAATTTGCGTACTCTCAAAAACGTCGTGTAAGTTCTTCCTCCTACATTTCTTTATTTAGGTAATTCACTTTTTTTGTGCCCGTCAGCATCACCCCATGTTTCTCCGTTACAACATTCGCCACCAACAACATGGGGTTCATGATGAACTATTGGTGCTTGGTGATATACGTTAGGTGGGGTTGATACATGAACTGGTGGTGCGACGGGTCCAGCATGAACGATTGGCACTGAAGCTGGCATATGAACGTATGGTGTATGGGGACCAATGTGACGAATTGGGGCATGTGAATTAACATGAATTTGAGGAACATGAGGAGGGATATGGATGGGTGCTCTGTGGATTCCAAGATGCACTGCTGGTGCGTTTGGTCCAATGTGTACAGGAGGGGAATGACTATGAACATATGTCGTGTGGTCATGAGCCTCATGGAAATCACCATCATGGTCTCCTCCATCAAGCCCTCCGTGTCCGAAACCTTCTCCGTGTCCGAAACCTTCTCCGTGTCCAAATCCCTCTCCATGCCCAAAACCTGCATCGCCATGCCCGAACCCAGCATCTCCGTGCCCGAATCCAGCATCTCCATGTCCAAGCCCAGCATCTCCATGGCCAAACCCAGCACCGCCATTCCCGAATCCAGCATCGCCGTGTCCAAATCCAGCATCGCCGTGTCCAAATCCAGCATCGCCGTGTCCAAATCCTGCATCTCCGTGTCCAAATCCAGCATCACCGTGTCCAATAACTCCTTCAGTTCCAAAGCCTACTCCAACTCCTCCATCGATCCCACCATGATGGCCAAAACCAAAATCAGCTCCGCCGTGGTGGCCTCCAAAGCCGATTTCTTCACCTCCTCCGTGTCCAATGTCCTGCCTTCTTTTTGCAGATTTTTGTAACGGAAGGCAGTTTGCCGTTACAAGTAAAGCAGCAAGGAAAGCTCCAAAATATTGAGCCATTTTCTGTGAATTTGCAACAGCAATAAGCAAAATTCGTATGCTGCGAAAATGCTGTAGCCAACTGGTTAGCGTTTGGAGAAAGACTTTTCGGGTCAACTGATTTGTATGCAAGGGCAGACCTTTCACCGAAGGCACACACAACCAGCTTAAGTTATTAGACGGGGGTATGCACTTTTCTGTTGCTAACTATAATTTGTATTCATTTTATTTCAAAATTGTGAAAGAATGTACTTTTTGAAAAAACTGAAGTCAACAATAAATTTAGGCAAAATCGTAAAAAAACAATTTAGAGCTTCTTTTCTTATCTTATTCTTACCCAAGGAGAGCTAAAGCAAAAAAATTCAGACAGGCAATACCTTTAAGAAAACTGCATTTTTTATTTTCTAAAAATCTTCTAATTAATATTTCTGATCAGAGGACGAATATGATTGATGAAAGCAAACGCAGGTGAAAGCAAAGTCTTTTTAGGCATGAAAATTTAACAAATGCTTTTTTGCTGAAATCGTTCAATAGTTTCATTGAATTCATTTTTGATTCAAATTGATTCTGGGTATTTAAATTTCTAAAAGTCTAAATTTAATTGCTCCAATAAACTTCTGGCAATTTGGTAAAGTTTTGACAAGAGAGTAAAGAAATGCTTTCATACTATTTATTTCTTATTTTGAAGAGATCAGTAAACCCCCTGAATTAAAATACAATATTGGTTACAAAACCAGCCAAGCGTGTAAAGTGCAGTGGTAAGTATGAGCAACCACCTGTTTCCTAGGTTACTGAATCAACCCAAAAACTGATATCACGTTTTTACAACACAAACATTAAAGTCAAACCAAGCACGGAATTTGGCATACTTTGAAGAAAATAGCTCACACCTAGAAGCACACCAGTCTAATGAGTAATGTTTACATAAAATTCATTTGAAATTAAAAACTAAACCAGTTTAACTTAACTCGATTTTCAATCTGGTTTAGTTTAAAATGATTTTAATGCTGTCGTAAATGGATACAAGTTTGAAAACTCATGTTTTACCATTGTCCTCCTCAGTATTCAACTACTATCTATCTCCTGTCAGACCCGACTATTTTTCCGAAGGACTGATCATTGAGGATATACTGTACGTTGGGAGGGAAATGGGAAAGTTAGCAAATTTCATTATAATTTTGATTCAATATGACTAAGATTGATTATCTCTAAAATATTTTTTCGAAATTAATAATAATAACATTGACAGCATGCATAGCAGGTATCATAAAATTATCTTTATTGAAAGATTAGACATATCGAGGAAATGTAAGTTTTCTTTTTCAATCATCAAATTAATTTTTCGTTACTGTGTCTAATTTAAAACTTTTCATGAAAATAATTTTATTTTTGTCAAAACTCTCTTCTACTGTAACCATCTTTTTTCTTTGAGATCTTTCTTCTTCGAGATCAAGCATTTTTTAATTTTTTTGTTTAACAGAAATAGCAAAAATAATTAATTGTTTAAATCAGTTATGTTTAATACAACCCCAACCTCTAATTTATACTTTTTTCATCAAGGATAACTTCAAATTTTCCGGTTTTTGTCTATATTGTTTAAATGAGAGTTATCTATCTTGTGACAGACCAAAATATTATTTATCATTTCGATCGATGCTTAACTTAATTTTCAAACCATAATGCGAATTGCTCAAATGAATGCGTATTGATCGTACAAGGTGGGAACGTGTATTTGTGCTTCCTTCTGTGAGCTTTGGTTTGTTATTCTTGCCTTTGCAACAGTACACCTTTGTCGTGTGTGCGAGTGGGTATGCTCGATGCACTGGACACGCTTGGCTTGATCCATATTGGGATACTCACCGAATAGGTGCATCGCTATGCACAGAAGCAAAAACACCCGTAAAAGGTCATGAATACTGAGATAAGCGAAACGGTCAGTGAGCACTGTTAGTGCGTCTCACATATGAAGTAATAATACTGTCTATGCACCAAGTTTCGCTCGGGAAATTTTGATATATCAATTGAAATTAAAAATACAGCAGGATCGATTGTGGTGATTTAAAAATGGCGTGTTTTCGACACGTCTTATTACTAGGAATTCTCGCAATTTACGTAAATGGTAGGCCATATCAAGCTGAAGCTGATAGACGATGGACTGTTCATGAAAAGCCACCAGAATTAATTGTGAATGCAGGCCCTGATGGAGTTAAAGTACAGGCTAAACCTTCGAAATTACAAGTGATCGAATATCCACAAAAACGTGACTTTGGCACAGGCGGATTCGGGGGCCATGGATTCGGTGGCGGTTTTGGTGGCGAAAGCCATGGATTTGGCGGAGGATTTGATGGAGGATTTGGTGGTGGACATGGTGAAGGATTTGGACATGGATTTGGTGGATTTGGAGGACACGAAGGAGGTTTTGGCGGTGGTCATGATGGAGGTTTTGGTGGACACGGAGGAGGATTTGGCGGTGGAGGATTTGGCGGTGGACATGAAGGAGGTTTTGGTGGACACGAAGGAGGATTTGGCGGTGGCCATGGAGGAGGTTTTGGGGGATTTGGAGGATTTGGAGGAGGTCATGGAGGTGGAGGGTACGGTGGATATGGGGGACATGGTGGTGGATTTGGTGGTGATCACACGACCTATGTTCCATCTCACACACCTCCTTTACATGTTGGACCAAATGCTCCTCCAGTTCATGTTGGGCCTCACGTGCCTGCAGTTCATGTTGGCCCACATGTCCCAAGTATTCATTATGGTACACATGCTCCACTTTATCACGTAGGACCTCATGTCCCATTCGTTCACATGCCCCCACCAATTCCAACAGTACATGCTGGCCCTATGGGACCTGCTGTTCATGTTTCTTCTCCCCCAACAGTATATCATCAACCACCGGTTGTGCACCATGAATCTCATGTTGTTGGTGGAGAGTGTTGTGATGGAGAAGAATGGGGACATCACGGAGGAGGTCATGGTGGAGGCTGGGGAGGTGGTTTTGGAGGTCACGGGGGAGGTGGTTTTGGAGGTCACGGAGGAGGTGGTTTCGGTGGTCATGGCTTTGGTGGTCACGGAGGCTGGGGTGGAAGCGAAGGTGGATGGGGTGGTCATGGAGGAGGTTTTGGTGGACACGGAGGTAGCTGGGGAGGTCATGGGGGTTGGGGTGGTGACCATGGTTACGGTGGTGGTAGTGGTGGCGGTGGTGGTTGGGGAGACCACGGCAGATCAGCCATTCCTGGAAAATCAATCCAATTGCCAAGAAAAGTTAAGAGACAAATCGATGGAGGCGGACATATTGATATTGGACATATGGACGGTGGACACGGTGATGGTGGGCATTTCGATGGAGGACATTTTGATATCGGACATTTTGATGGTGGACAGGCTGATGGTGGACATTTTGGCGGTGGAAATTTCGGCGGTGGAAATTTTGGTGGAGGACATCTGGAAAGTGGACATTTTGACATTGGACATTTTGATGCTGGACATGCAGATGCCGGACATTTTGATGCTGGACATGCAGATGGTGGACACTTTGATTCTCATTATCAAGGATGGCATCCATTCCCAGCAAGCGTACATGTTGGACCACATACTCCACCAATTCATATTGGACCACATTATCCACCAGTTCACATTGGTCCTCATGTTCCAGCAGTTCATATTGGACCTCATGTACCTTACATCAACATTCCTGCTCATGTGCCAGCTATCCACGTCAGACCACATGTCCCAGCAGTTCATATCAGTCCACCGGTACCTATCATCAACGCCGGAAATCACGTTCCAGCCGTGCACGTTACATCACCACCGACTGTCTACCACAGACCGCCAATTGTTATCCATCAACCTCACATTGTTCACCCTGATGCCCAACATACTGCTGTGCATCACTTCGATTTCCACAGCGACGGTGGTCACTCTTTTGGTGGCCATGGGTACGATTATCATGGACTTGAAGGTGGACATGGATTTGATGGTGGTCATAGTTTTGAGGGTGGTCATGGCTTTGAGGGTGGTCATGGCTTTGAAGCCGAAGGGGGGCATGGATTGGAAGGTGGTTTTGGTGGTCATGGTTTCATCGAGGCAGGTCACGGTTTTGAAGGAGGACATGGTTTCGAGGGGGGTCATGGTTTTGAAGGGGGTCATGCCCTTGAAGGAGGTCATGGTTTCGAAGAGGGCCACGGCTTTGAAGGAGGTCACGGTTTTGATGGCGGTCACATTTTCGACGGAGGTCATGGTTTTGAAGGTGGGCATGGCTTTGGTGGATTTTCGGGGGCTGGAGGCTTTGTTGGCAAACGAAATTCTATTCAGCAAAAGATATCAAATCCAATGAAGGAGAGACGAGAGGTGAGTGCAGAACCTAAAACGTTTTTGAAGAAATTTATGAAATCACGCCTAAGCAGAAGACAACTACTTGGGTCTAACGGTGCTGACGGAAGTGATAGTGTGATATTTGTCCACCCAGGTTCAAGTTCATCACAGGTTTCTTCTTCGGAATTATCAAGCCTAAGCAATGGCCTTGGAAATTCAATGGCTGGTGGAACACCAAACCCTTCTGCTGCTGCTGCTGCACAAAGCCCTGCAAGTAGCAGTTCTGCTTTTGCCAAGTCTGGCCTTTCAGGAATATCTAACCAAGCCAGCAACCCCTTGAGCAACGCCTTGAGCAACTCCTTAAGCAATCCCTTAAGTTCATTGCCCCCATCCATAGCCAGTCAGTTGAGTAATTCCCTTGGGGGAGCTCTTGGGGGTTCTCTAGAAAATTCAATGGGAAATCCACTTACAAATTCTCTCAGTGGTGCCGCAAATGCCCCCAATATAGGAAGGGGTGGCGGAGGTAGCTCAAATATGGGAGGAAGCAGCACATACCAAGAGTCGAATGATGCTGCAAATGCCTTGGCTAATTTAGGAAGCCCGTCATCGAGTGAGGAGAACGGGTTCTCTTCTGATAGTCCGAGCATGAATATTGGAGGTTTTCAAGGAGGATTTGGTAGCGAGGAAAACAACGTGCAAAATTCTGAAATGGGAGGAGCTAAATCGGAAGAGAATGAAAATTATCAAAGATCGCGTATCCCTAGGCCCGAGGAGCAGCCAGAAGATATTGTAACCGAAGAGGATAACAATGCAAATGAATATAGTGATGAAATTGTAGAAAGATCTGTCATTCCACATCCTGACGATGAAGATGATGAAACTGATGATGATGATAATGACGAAAATGACAAATAATTATCAGAATTATAAAAAGGTAAACAAAAAGCTCAAGTTCTAGTGGTGTCTTGATGATCGGTGGAGCAGATTGTCATATTTCTCAAAATCACTTTCACAAAATTTGGAACAATATTTGGTGAACCTGTCCCACCGGACGTCCAAGATGCCACTGCAACTTCATTTCCTCGATATGTTGCTAGGGATACGCGATCTTCTTATCCACCATGGCTAAAAGTTTTTCTTGGCTAGAGAGGTATTTTTGTCAATATTTTGACGGTACAAACAGAAAAAATATACCGTACGGTACGCACAGATACACTACAAAACTTGATATTTTTTTAGTGAATTATTTCGAGTGATGACTCGCTAAATTCGTTGTTTAATGTAAACTTTGTTTTAAAATGTTGGTGTTGCAAAATAAATAGCAAACGGCAAATTTTTTCTTTTATAATTCTTACTTTTGGCCATGGTTTTAAGAAGGGTCTATTTACTTTTCTCTCCATTTGATGGTGAAAAATATCTGACATCGGCAACATTGGACAATATTGCATTTTGTTCACCAGTTTATTTGTTTCCATTGTAAGACAATCTATTCGCAGTAATTATGCTCAGGTGATGAATTCTGCGATTTGATTGGTTGACATTGAAATGTAAACAAGCTCATTGGTTGATCAAATTGAAAATCATTCCGTGTTTTTATTATTCAATGAACATGAAGTATTTTAGTGATCAGCAAAGTAGATAGAAACATTTAAAATTTTAGAAGTATTCATGAACCACATGTGTAATTAATCACCTCAATTTATCTAGAAGTTTCAAATATTTCACTAACATTTCAATATTTTTTTGCACTGACAGAAATGATCAAATTACATTATTTACTGCAATTAGGCTATTTTTTGTTATTTTTTACCATTACGTTGTCATAGTCTAGTTGTTTTTGGCAAATATTTCATTGCTATAGGTTTTAGCAAGTATTTTACAATACTTCGTTGTCACAGATTTTTCAACAATTATTTTACATTCTTAGATATTGAACATCTATTTTGTTATTACCAGGTGAGGCTGACAACTTTGCTTCGAAAAAATATGCAAGTGTAACAAAGTGAACTTTTGAGAAGTTAAAACTACGAGGACTTGAGAAAAACAGACAGAAAAATTCACGCAGACGTGTGTGCGACTTTTCGAACTTCGAATAGACAGTTTGTTTGATATCACTTTGTGATGTTGTTTCAATTTTTTAAATCAGTAAATACAACTCTTTATATCTATTTTTATGTATAGATTTTAGAAAATTGACGTGTTTTTGATAAACCCTAAATATTTAATGTTACTTTATGTAAGTTAAATATTACACTCTATAGCTGCTCTGATTTTTGGAGGGTGCCAACACTGTAGTATTAAGCCCATAAACCGCATTTTATCCAAGAGTTGGTAGCTCTCGCTATTAAACTGAAAGTTTTTGCTTCGAAAATGCATTGTTTGTGATTTCTTCAGTTTCAATAAATTCGTCAATGGATATTAGAAAATAATTGAAAATAATGCCTGCTTCGTTTGTTATAATCGTTTTGTGGGCTATTTTCTTTTTAGCTCAAAACATTCTTGTACATACGTTAGCATTATTTCCCTGAACTTTTGTTCGGATCATCAGCAAATGAGTTTGTCTTTGTAATCAATTTGTAGTTTTATACACTTGCAAATGCAACAAGAATGAAAAGAAGACATTGATGTTTGCTTTCTAGACACTATATTGAAATCAAATTCATCGAAACTATTGTGCTCACAAACTTTCTCTGAATATCAAAGCATTCTTTTCTGGTTTTATTAGTCCGTAATGTGATTTGTAATTTTACCAAGAAAGAATGTCCAACCCCACAATATTATTCCTGCCTCTTTGGTATTTTAGTGTTTAATAAATATTAATTCGACGAATGTTAGTGTGATTTAATAAAACTTTAAAATAAGAAATGTATTTTTGTTGTCTTTTTCTTCCATGCACATTGCAAGATCGACATGTTTGTCAGCGTCCATTAAAATTTCTTAATTTTCTTCCTTGCGTTTGTTTGGCAAAAAAGCGTTGCTCTGGCTCGCCTGAATGAAATTTTTCTGTAACAAGGATCAAAATCTAAATATTTTTAAGTCACTCACTGAAGATACTGAGGATGTGTTAAGTTCTATTTGTTCTACATTCTCCTAATTTGAACGTTTCCTAATTCAAACACATTTATAATCTCCTTCAATCAGTTCTTCTGAAATTTAAAAGAAATTGGTCGATAATTGATATAAAAAGATTTTTAATTTAACGTTATGGTCAGGCTGTTAAGGTTACTGGAAACCCTTCGTGGGAAGGTTTTCAAAAATAACTTTTCTGGGGTCGATTTTAAATAAACCCTGAACATTTAATTTCGAATCATTCTGTGTAGAATTAAATGGTGAATCCAGAGAAAATATATTCGCTTTGTTTTAAAAAAGGGCAAATGATACATATGAGATTTAATAAAAAAAATTATCACTCTTGTTCAAACAGCTTTGTGTACCTCATTGCTTGCATTGCAGCCAAACCAATGTGTCCGTGAAAGATTGAAAGTTAGGGAATTTCGATATGTTGTGTAACAAAGAATGTTAGGGAATTTTGATATGTTGTGTAATCTTGGAATAACCAGCATTCAAATTAATGTTAATGGTTTCCAAGGTATTTTCTTATTTTAAAACCTTGTAAAAGTCGGACTGTTGAATTTGTTTAAAAAATCCTGATTACCTTTAAAGATGAAATGCTTTGTGACCCTATGTACGAAATTTCAATAAAATGGATTGCTCCTTTAGGTACGCATAGCTTTTTGAACATCAACGATCTGTGTGCAAATAAGAACAATGAGAAATCAAGCAAAATATGCTCTTGTTTGAACAAATCTTCAAGTATGACTCTAGTATGTCAACAAATCCACGGAATCAAAAGGAAACACAATGCCTGAGCCTGTTAAAATGATTACCCTCTAACCGCTAAAGTATATGCACATAACATTTAAAGTCAAGTGAGCCTGGTTTATTTTGTTAAGACATTTTACCGCAATTTTTTAGAAATAAAGTTCTCTTTATTTAAAAGCTAAAAACTTTATGTAAAACATGTTAACTGGGAAATTAAACAAGAGAAACGTGTTGCCCAACATCTGAACTAAGGAAATATGGTACAAACCAAAAATTGAAGGGGTACAGCCTTAACTTAAACGGAAATACAGTCGAATGTTTTTATAAAATGTAATGTGCTTGATAAAATATTTCAAAAAGAATTTGCAATGTTACTACCTCCAAGATTATGTTTTTAGCAACTCAAGCATTTGCTGATTCAGATTATTTGTCATCTCAGTGTTTCTTTGAACAGGTATTAACGGAATCGGTATATTGCTACAAGAAGGCATGAAAAGTTAAAAAGAGTGGGTGGACATGTCTAGGAACGTTTTGACAAATAAATGCAACCAATTCTGGAACATATTCTTTGCTATGAAGATGTTGAAAAATTGTATGCAAGAAATTAATATCTTCAGGGTTTCATTGGAAAAACTTTTGAATATAATAACGTGTTCCTAAACACCAAAACAGCATTAGTTACAATATTGCAATGATTATAGAAAGATTGGCTATGCACTACAAGTATCGACTACACGCTATTGGCCTGTTATGGCAGCTTGCTAAGTAAGAAACATCTCAAAATAGCAAAGCAGAGATTGTGTATTCAGTCTAGTTTATCAATCAAAAACAGAAACAAGGTGGCGTCAAACACGAAAATAATTTAGCGCATCAAGTAGTAGAGCCTAAATAAACTTTGGCAAAAAATGTCTGGAGCTTGGAAAGGGCTTCTTCTGTTTTTATTTTTATTTCCGTGGTCGCTAGCTAAAACTGTGACATAGGTCAAAATAGTGATGCAGATATTGCGTATTCAGTCTAGTTTATTATTCGAAAACGGAAACAAGATGGCGTCGAATGCGCAAATGATTTAGCGCATCAGGAGTTAAAGCCTAAATGCTGGGAGCCTGGAAACATGGATGCCAGTGTGAATTTTTACAAAGATTTATTGCGTTCTTAAAAATCTCAAAAGTTTATATTTATAAGTTGATAGACATTTCTCTGCAATCTTAAAATATCAAAACAGATGATAAACAAGATCACTGAAACTTTTACAGTTGCAGAATTTTAATTTTTAATTTTTACGAAAAAGAAATTTTCACTGTAGCTTCTTGTGAAATGTCTTTTTATAAACTTAATTTATGGTCGGAAGTGGTAATGAATTGCTTCACTTAATTAAGATGGCACACTTTATGCTTGCGAGTTCTGCCAAAATATACGGAATTTACGGGACCGGGGGCATTTGAAGACAGGACGCTGACAGTTTTATCTCTAGTTTACACGGGCTGTGTATCTCGTGTATCTTCTTACTTGGTCCGAATATACGGAACAAGGTCGTTTTTGTATTTTTTTTGTTTTTCCCAAATTATTTGAGAACCTTTCTCTGTTCCTCGACTTTCATAAAGTTTTCATTGGTAAAAGATTCATCAGATAGAAAAAGTTTGAATCAAGAAATTGGGACAATTTATTGTAAATATCTTACTCAAATTTCCCAAAGTATCAATTAGCAGCTTTAATTTTTTTTAATGTATCATGAGTTTTCATAAAAACACAGATATACCACACCAATTTTGACCAGCCCCTTATCGAAATATGAAAATGACATATTAAAATTAGTGTTTGAGATGGCATCTAAAGTAACATTTTTAATATAAAGTAATTTTTCTTTCAATTATTTTTGCAATTATTTTTTATCATAGTCAATATATGACGACTATCTTTCTTCGACAGACTGCCAATCAATGATCGCACATTTATTTGTATGAATTTATCTTAACCCATCACAAAGACAGGAAATATCATATATTGTTTTTCTGTTACTAAACCAATAAACGGAAAAGCAACAATATACTGTCGAAGAAACTTATTGAAACAAGCCAAATTTTGATGCAAATTTTTGAATTTGTGAAAACTTTGGAAAACAACAACAATAAACATCTTGCACATCCCACAATCCTTTGCAAGAATCTCCAAGATTTGGAAAAATAACAAAATAAAGGTACGAGGTAGCCAACGCTTTTAGTGTCGAGGGCACATTATCTGGTGTTTTATTGCGACATGAAGCCTGCACTTATTTAAAATTGTATTGACTGCAAGTATAATGGCCGTGAGCAGCGACTGCAGATAAAATGATGTAGATTTTAATGAGCAAAGTTATGATTTCACGATTGTCGAAATGCCCCAAGTCCAAGAAAAGGAAGCGAAGAAAAGATCGGAAGGCTCAGCAAGTCAAATTAAGGATAATTCACAAGCAGAGAAAAAGGAATGGACGGAGTTAGAAGTTGTTGGTTCTGTGCGAAACATCAGTCCTAAATTATGGACGTTCACAAATCTTGTTGCACTTTATTTGAATGATAATAAGCTCGCGCGACTGCCATCAGAAATATCGAAGCTTAAAAAATTACAGAAATTAGAGCTCTCTAGAAACAAACTCAGGACACTTCCAGCAGAGCTCGGTGATATGACTGAGTTGCGAGAATTAAGCTTGAATGGAAACCTTCTGAGGATATTACCTAATGAACTAGGCAGGCTATTTCAGCTCAAGGCCCTAGGCTTGCAAGGAAATCCTTTGCCCCCGGATGTGTTGTCGTTGGTTGAAGAAATAAATGGAATAGACAAACTGCTGAATTTTCTACTCGATAACGTTACGGGTACGTTTTTTCGAACCCAAAACGGCCAATTTTAACTTAGGCCACATTTTATTTGTCTGCATTTAAACAACTACTAACAAAGTAAATCATGACAAAGAACTAAAGTGTAATTCGCTTCATGCTCAGTGGGATGGACATTTGGATTATACTGAAATAAAAAAACACAATTTTAATTTTATTTCGCAATGACCTTAATATAAACTTAAAATAATACCAGCATATTCACAATTGCTGCATCCAGACTAGATTGGAAAGTTTGCAAATTGCACAGGGGATTTCTCTGTCATTGCCTTTTCTCTTTGGTTTCTTTTGTTTTTAAGGAATTGTGTGGCTAGAACTGGAGCTTAAATTACGAGTGCGCTGGTGATTTCTCCTGGGTGCAAGACAAATTTTCAAATCTGGCATCCACATTATTATATTTTTTTCTATTAGGCATGAATGCAGTAAAGTGTTTTCATAAGGCATTTTAGTAAATTGAATATGTGTCAATATAAACAAAAATTTAAAACTTGCATGTAGTTTAAAGTCATTATCATGTGGTTTATATTTATGTATATTGTTGCTTCATGCTTCATTGTTGCTTCATGCTTTATGCTTTATAAATATAACAAAATATAAATAAATGTAAAAAAATATAAATAAATATATATACTGTGTTGATATTTTTTGATGAACAGTGTGATGATGATATTTTATTGTGTGGAGAAAAGGTTAAGATGCTTTCAATACACATATATCATAGTATTATCTTATATTAGTATTATATTAGATGTGAATTTTGAACCCTGGTTGTGAAAATGCAGGCCAAAATCAAAAACTAGATTGTAGGTCTGCATTCACTATTTTCAACCCTGAGGTTGAAAAAGGTTGAAAAATTTGTTGTTACATGGACCTGACACTTTATCCTCAAGAACAATGGAGATTAAAAGGGATTAAAATTTTGAAATCTCATCTCAGGGAGCTCAAGCAAGGATGAAATCTTAAAATTGGCAAAGTGTTATTTTAGGCCTCAGGGTTGAGATTTTCTCATGTAATTAGAAACTGAGATTTTATGGAGAGAGCTGGGAGGCATTTAAACTCGGGAAGCCGAAGTTGAAATTTCAATGCAAGATTGAAATCTCCACTCTAAATAAAATGACAAGCGGCCAAGGGAATAAACGTTCCACCGGCAAAGTAGTAGTGAAATCATAGGTGAGACCCATGGGAATTGTGGGATACATTGCATGGAAATCAGGCTCAGGTAAAATGGAGAACTAGCATTATTTCCTAAAGCCTTAAATTAAATTACACTAAATAAGCCACATTCTGATGAGAACATAGGTTTCAAAGGCCTCAGTGCACCAAAATAGGTCTCCATTTTTGCCTCAACTTTCTCCTTGGTATATACATTATAATATATAGTATAAATATATTTGATATGTAGATTAACTAATGTAATATATATTGGTAGAAAGAACAATGACAAAAAACTGCAAAGATTACTAGTACGCAGAAATGTTTTGGGCTTGTGCCCTCTTCAGAATGTGACTGTAATGTTATTATATTATAATTATATAGGTTTTGTAACAAATAATTTAACATACATTATATGCTTTAATTTAATTTAAATCAGTTGTGAGTTAAATTTAAATCTATATGAAATATTTTGATTGCCTTTAGTATGCCCAAGACCCCCTGATAGACCATGGATAACATTGGGTACAGAAGCTACTAAAGATGGAAATAACTTCACAGTGATGTCATACAATATTCTCTTTGAAAAATACTGCACAAGTCAGCTGTATGGCTATTGTCCATCTTGGGCTTTAAATTGGGAGTACAGAAAAACAGAGATTTTGAAAGAAATTATTCAGTATCATGCTGATATTCTTAGTTTGCAGGTAATGTATGTCTAATATTCTTGTTTTGTTCATGTTACAAACATAAAAATTGATACTATATATTTGAAATATAATTCAAATAATCAAATAGTATATATTCCATGTAGTCTGTTTCCTTATAACATGGAATTACACACCCGCACATTTGCAGACATGAGATTTTTGGAAAATATTGGGGTTTCCCAGGTAATAGACTGTTGATGCTTTATGCATTAGAATAATAATAAGCAAATTGTAAACTACATATATAAATCATATCCTTACTGTAAATTCCAGGCTTTGATAGCCAATAAAATAAAAACAAAGATAAAATGATAAATTTAATGATATTGAATGAGCAGTAGTGACCTTTTACTGAAAAGCACTTTAATAGTCAACCCTGTGTATAATTTGACCCCCTCATCTTGTAACAGGACTAAATGTCTTCTAATTATGCTTAATATGATTAAATGGATTAAAAAGGAGTAATTAGCACAATTAGAGTGTAAATGAGTAATTAGCACAATTAGAGTGGATTAATAATAAATAAAAGACATTTGGTCCTGTTACAATCTGGGGTCCTAAAATATAGACAAGGAAACAAAATTTATTAAATACATAAGCACACTAAAGTACAACAAACTTATTAAATACATAAGCACACTAAATTACAACAAAAACGTGCACAGTTACGTTTTTGCACAATTCTATCTGCCAAATAGTTGGTTCTGTCTGCCTATTATTATAATAGTGATCATTAGCTTGTCATTAGTAGGCTAAGAATTTGGAAATTTGGAACGAAAATTTTCAAATATGGGGCTATACCATTATTCAACTAAAAATAGCAAACTTCATTCTTTAAGAAGGAAGAGCAACTTTTCCTGATTAAGATGGTATATATACTTCGTTTTGCTACATTGCATTCTTTGATTTTCTGAAAGTTTAGTTCTGCCTTAACGCACAGAATCTAACTATTCTGTGAGGGGTGGTGTGCTATCAAAATAACTTTGTATAAAATATACATGCAGTATATATATATATGAATAGATATTTATGTTCTACATACTGTATGTAGATAAAGTTTTATTGTTTTGTATTTTAGGAGATTGGAACAGATGCATTCCACAGTTTGTTTCTTCCTGAATTGAAGAAAAATGGTTATGATGGTATTTTTAGCCCAAAATCAAGGGCTAAAACTATGCCTGAAGAGGAAAGAGGTTGGGTTGATGGTTGTGCCATTTTTTGGAACACCAGCAAGTACGTAAAGTTATTCAATTACACTAGTACATCAACATATATATTTATATATACAGATCTGTCTCAAAAGATGGTTTGCAAGAGATTAAAAACAACAAGATTATAACTGACAGTAAATTTTTAACATGACAATATTTAGTTTAAAAAAAGTTAATCCTTCTGGATGTATGAAACTTACAGTGGATTGTATTCTATGTGTCGCAAGTGAAGCAGAATATTTATAATTTGGGCTGCTTAAAACAACATAACAGTTTGCTCACTAACAAGTGAATCTAATACATGCAATGAACAATAAAAGTACAGTAATAGGTCAAGAGAATAAACATAAATATGTACAATTCTTTTTCCTCATAGGTTTCTACTGATAAAAGAACATCTTGTGGAGTTTAACCAATTGGCAGCTGCCCACGCAGAGGGATCTGAAGATATGCTAAATAGAGTAATGCTTCGAGACAACATTGGAATAATGGCAATGTTAGAAACAGTGGAACCTGGTTCCAAGCAGAAACTGGTTGTAACGAATGCGCATATCCATTGGGACCCTGAATTTAAAGATGTGAAATTGATACAAGTGGTGATGTTGATGAAAGAGTTATCAAAGTTCATGCAAGAAATGTCACCAACTTATCAAAACGGAAAAGGTTTGTTTTTGTTTACTATTATTTAAATGTCGAAACTGATCTCTTCTTACCTAAGAACCATATACAGTAGATGCACTGGCCTCGAAGAACAAACTTTTAATTGGCCTGTACCAATAACATTACCATTTTCAAAATGTCTTAAACTATTACCTTTTCAAATAACAAAATGCATACTGTATATACATATATAGATATAAATATACAAATATTGGACATCAAATATATATAATGTAGTTTGCAGGCCATAGATCATATCTATTGGACTGTACCAGGTGGACTATGACAAAGATGGACCACGAAAAACTACACCAGCTTGATCAAACTCAGTTCCTTGAAAATAATGTTAATCAAAATTTGATTTGTTCCAGATCGTTGCCAAAAGCCTGAACTAGTGTTTGATTTAACATTCAGTGTGGTTTCATAAAGAATGCTTTCCAAAAATTTACCATAATTGCTATCGATTTTTCTGCTTTTTAAATAAATGAGACGTTCGCGATCAGATTCCAGTTTACGTTTTTCATTTTAGAACGATTCCAGCCATAGATTTTATAATTGACAAGGAAAAGCGATTACAAAATTTTCTCTCGAATATTTTCATCAAAAAAGATATTTTCAAATACAGGCTTGCTCAAAATGTAAAACAGGGACTCGAATATGGTGGCGAACACTTCATTTAATTAAGGAGCAGAGAAATCGAAGAATTTTTAAAGGCATTACTGTATATAGGGTGTAGGCAGTAATTTTCGTACAGTGGCAGATTACGTACACATGGGTGTAGGCAGTAATTTTCGTACAGTGGCAGATTACGTACACATGGGTGTAGGCAGTAATTTTTGTACAGTGGCAGATTACGTACACATGGGTGTAGGCAGTAATTTTCGTACAGTGGCAGATTACGTACACATCAACGTTAGAATAACATTTTGATGCTAAATTCATTAGTTTTAAACTCACCAATACATCAGTGTACCACAAACATAACATTATATTTTGTGTCAGAACATCTTCGTTGTCCATAATATTTTTCAAGAAGGCTAGTTTTTCGAAACATATATCGAAAAAAAGTAGAAAAATAATAGGGTAACTTTTTGACGTGGAAGAACAGGGACGACTTAAAAAATAAATGGTCTGTTTTGGAGAAAAACCTTGATGATACTGATGACTGTACAGAATCTACCGGACGTGCGCCGATCACAGCGAACATGAAATTAAATTGCCTAACATTTGAAAAATATCTAGTTGATGATGATACACACCCAAGAAGGCTAACCAAATATTTATGAAATAATAGAATTCAAATTTTAAAATATTTCTTGACATATTGGCTTGCGAACCTTAAGTGTACGAAAATTACCGCATATGCCCTATATATAAAATAAGACCGAAAGTAACACTAAAGTCTAGTTTAGGCTTTTGGAAACAGGCGGGAACTACTCAAATGTTGATTTGAGTTATTTTTAAAGAACTGGGTTTGATCTATCTCATGTAAATTTTTCATGATCTACCCGGTACAGTACAGCTTAAATGTTTCACAGACCTATTATATTTAGATATTTCTATATCAGCCAATTGTCTACAACAGTTTATAAAATAACTGGCAAGAAAAGGCCATATTATCAAGGATGCTTACTGGACTCAGGTAACTGAAAACACCGCAAAGGAGCATTTTTTTATTTCATTTTAATCTAAGATAAGCCTAAAAGAATATATATTATAAAGAGAAGAAGGAAGATTAAATGGATTTCCGGCATGCCATGCTTCTAATTTACATTCTGTGAATCCCGTACAAACTACACACAAATAAACTACTTTTTACTGCATTTTCGTAATTGCTTTCTCATAGACCATAACATAAAAGGATGGAGTGTACTTGTTGTATTTAAGTCATATTTTTTGTTACAAATTTAAAACTTTTTGTCAAAATTCTTGTTTACAGCTAAAAATGGACTGACAAACCATCAAAATATTCCATCACTAATATGTGCTGATCTCAATTCACTTCCTGGTTCAGGAGTCATGGAATTTTTAAACAACAGCAAGATCTCGATTGATCATCCCGATTTTCAACGAATGTCGTATGGTGGATTTTTATCAAAATACGCTGGGATTGAAAATGGTAGGAAGAGTAATGAATTGAGCCATCTTTACAATCTGGAAAGAGCATACGCTGGGGAGGAGGTGAAGTTTACAAATTTCACATATCATTTTACTGGGATACTGGATTACATTTTCTATACATCTGATACACTTACTCAACTGGGTGAACTTGGTCCAATTCATGAAGAATATTTCAAGAAGAATAAAATAATTGGATTTCCTCACCCACATTTCCCATCTGATCATCTGCCATTACTGGTTGAGTTTGAGTTTCGACACGCTTCTCAGCTGACGCGGAATGGCCCATCTCAGTTCATTTATTCCAGGTAACTACAGTAACAGCCTCCTTTCTATTAGGAGGCAACATTGCCTTCCTCGAGAATATTGTGAATATTGTACATGGAGTAATTGGACTGTATAGAGATATCGAAGATGTTGTACAGACCTATCATTTCAAAGCACTTAATGTGTGACGGGCCTCCTTAACAGGGCATTGATAATATTCTGAATTTATGTAACAGACTCTGGTTTTTATTAGCATTGGCAACACGTGACTGTGGTATTTATCATGACGGGAGACGGGAACATTATTTTCTTATTTAAAGTAAGTTTTTTAATCATCGGACAATCTTGATCAGGCTTGATTGTCGCACTTGTGTCGAGTCGAATTCAAATTATATCTGTTATAAATCCATGATAAATTCATGTTGCTTTTATTTATCGTTTGAATCTACGCGCCAATGTTAAGTCGAACTTGACTCAATTTTGAGATTCTCTTTAAGAAGATTTCGAATTGGCAAAGCAACTTTCGTATCCTTTTGTTTTTGACGGTTGATTTCCAAATGATAAACTGAAAGCGTGCAAACGTAAACTGAAAGCGTGTAAGCGATCCTGAAGTTGTCTTTTAGAATGGGCATTGCTACAGCTGTGTTTTCGGTTTTTAACACAACGTAATGGCCGTTACCAGTAAAACTAGTTCGCATTACTAAAAGTGTCGCCACTTCCCAAATTCTGAAGTAAATTAACCTCGTTGATGTGGAAAAAATAAGAAAAATGGCTATCCAAGCAAATGGGAAATGGGCTTTATTTTGGTGACTTAACATGATGTTTCAGCTGACGTAGCTGCTTGAAATCTCTAATATCAATTAAATTTCTTTACTACAGTGTCATCAAAGGACAGCTTCTACAGGATAACCTCTTGTTTCCCTGCGATATCCACCAAATTAGTCACGTGTTGCTAGTACTGTTTTTATCATATGTGAATTACTTAAGATGTTCACATTGATCTAAGCTGGTAATGTAAACAGAAACGACGTAACGTAATGTAGGTCAAATGAGCTAAAATATTTTACTTATACTCTTCTTTGTTCATTCATCGCGTAAGGGTAATGGTGTGTTTCCAAATATAAATTTATTGTGAAGAATACTAAAATGGATTTCTGTAAATTCATTTGCCATCAAAATATAAAAATGTTGCCATCAAAGTATAAAATTATTAACATCTTAAGAGTTTGCTTCATCTGAATTTTGCTTGCAGAAAATGTGTCTACTTGATGTGCAATTCGTGAGCTTTTCAATTCACAACAAGAAAAAACTGAATAACGAACAAAAACAACTTTTACGTCATCATATAAAGCCTGTGTGTTGAAACTTAGTATAGCCTTCTACAAGACTTTCTCGTAGCACCCACAACTCTCTGAAAAGGATTGAAAGATAAATTGAATTTTGACGAACGTTTATATTTGTTTAAGTATTGTATCACATCACTTTGGAGAACTCATAACTCATTCAAATGATAATTGTTCTAAGAGGTCTGGAACAAAGCCTACCTGAGAACTAGTTTTTATGTTATTAGAATGCTTTGTCTTGTGGGGGAAACAGACTTTAGTTGTGATGAGAAATGCCTTAGCTACAAGCAATCTGGGGTTAATAGATTATCACGAACCCGGTCATTTAAAAAGAAACACACTGCACGCCATTGCCCTGTTTTTAAGGATGGGTTTATCTGGAATAGGCCTGTATTCTTTTACTGAGTTGCATAGTAGTAATTGCTTTTGTTTTTTCCTTGTACACTTAATATTAGCAGATAGAATGAAATGTTTCACTGATGATGATTATTATTATGATTTCAAATGTAATCTCTGACATTTGGCTTATGAAATTTGGATTTTCCGCATTTTGATCTTTGTCACTCTGTTGCAAATCTATAATTACACAGACATATTGTTGCAAATCTATAATAGATCACGCGGCTCTATTTCATAAAAGGGTGAAAACCATTGCCTGCCGGACGAGGATGACATAGTATTTTCATAAACAGACGTACGCTTTTATATTGAAGAACATGTCTCCTAAAGTAAAAAAGTGACAATGATTCATAGTGACAATGATTAGGCCGGCATCTGAACTTTGACGAAAGGATTCATCCGTATGACAGAACCTTAAATAATTTTCAACCAATTAGACATGGTTGTTGTTGCTGCTGCTAAAACGTCGTCGTCACGTCTTGACCAAAATGCAAGAGATCTTTCGCCGTTTTTTCGGGATTATAATTACAGGACCGATTCCGTAAGAAAATCTTGCAGCTACCAACCCATTTATCAAAATTAAGACAAATAAAAGACCAAATTTCCTATCTCCTCCATAAGGCAGTAAATAGTAAATGATATCAATATTGGCGCTAATACCAACACATATTTGTATTCATTTTTCCCAAGAGCTATCAGATGTTAGAAGAGAGATTTAAGAAGAAACTTCAGAAAGAAATTGAAATGAAGAATATAAATGTTGTTAATCCAAAGGCACACAACATTCATAGACAAGTAAAAGGATTGCCTTTAACTGTTTTTTAGATCCTTTCTTTTTTTGTTAGTATTAACATTATTATTTGCACTCTGAGCATTATAACGATACTTGGTCCTGCTCAGTATCAATGTAGAAGAAGTAGAATATCACTTTCATTGCAATTGAAGTGAAGCTAGAATATTGACCAACATTTTGATAATTCTTTTGTTTTGATATTTCCAACTAAATTGCTAATAACTTCAGAACAAATGAACCGATTAATCTCAAATATTTTTTATTGCCCAATTTTGTTCCTTTACAATACAGTGTTCTCTTTCTAATGACCATTTACTCACTTTTTCTTGGCCAAATGAATTTTTAAACACCGCAACATTTTTTTGGGACACCCGGTAGTCTCTTTGGGACAACGGTGAAACTCATGGTCTTGAAATCAAGTGTCCATATTAAAAATTTAACCCTTCTTTGGAGGAAGCTCTAAGCGACACGAAAATTTTTCTGCACGAAGATAATGGAATCAAGCTGAAACGCAGACATCCCTATTACTACCAAGTTCAGGGGCGAATGTTTTGTGCAAATTTGAGAAAGGTAGATTTTGTGGTGTGGTTTGGTAACAACGAACCATTGGTTAAAGAAACAATAGTATATGATGAAGACTTTATGTTGAATTTTTGTATTTCATAGGCTTAAATATTTTTATTGTAGGGCTGTTATTCCAGATTTTTTTAGACATGGAAGTAAATAATACTTACATGGCGGTTGGACAAATTATAAGAAGTAGAGCAAAGAATAAAAACATCACTATTTCCAGGTTTATATCAGCACTATAATACTAATTTACATTAGGTCAACTTGAATGAAAGTTATCATACCAATAAAACAAACCTAAAATTCTAAACTATTTATTATTAACATATAAAAGAGTGTATCATTTTTAATCCACTTTTCATTACTCTCAATATGAGATGTTACTAACAATGGCAAAAAATTTGTTAAGAGACAGCATACTGTAAATATTTGATTACAAATTGGATATAATGTTAATGGTAAAACTCCATCAAGAATGTTTTTTATTCTTCCTATTGATCTCTCCACATGAATACGAACAGAAGCAAGGCGGGCCGTTTCTACGGTTTCTTTTGGCGTCAATTGGTCTCTCATGCCTTTAAAGGGTGGAACATTTAACGTAACACCAGCTGGCAAAATCTCTTGTAGGTTAATTTCTTTGCCTGAAACTTTGCTTTAATTTCTTTTTCTTGCTATCATCATTGGCACTGTCTTCGTTCTTCTCGCTCATCTTTGTTTTGTATTTTTACCAGTAAAAGAGGAGAAAATCTGAAAATTTGTGTGTGTTTATATTGTAAAAAGCCGTGTCCAGGTGATCGGAACATCTCGTTTTCGATTTCGCGCCTCGTTTTTAATCGATGAATACATCATTGTAAAATAGGTCTATTGGATAACATGTATTGGTGTCAAATGTCTTTAACACGATATGCGAATGTGCTAGAATTTAGGGAACTTAATTATGTTTATAAATATCTGCATCATAGTAATAGTCTTGATCTTTAACGAACTATATTTTTGCATTAACGAGAATGAAATTGCTGAAGCTATTAGTTCACTAAAACGAAACAAATCTCCTGTGGTTGATAACGTTCTTTATGAACTTCTAGTTACAGGTAAGAACATACCAATAAACCCACTGCTACAATTATTTAATAGGATCTACAGTACCTTAATCTATCCTGAGCAATGGAGACTTAATCTTCTGAAACTGTTCCATAAGAAAAATGATTTATAGGACACTGGTAATTACAGAAGGATTGCTATTAGTTCTTGCGTTAGCAAGCTATTTAGTCATTTGTTACTGAAGAGAATGGAGAAATTTGTTGACCAAAATAAGCTGCTATCAGCTAATCATATAAAGAATGATTTTAGTGACAATTTTGATCCTGTTGACCTGGGAGGGAGAGAAATATTCCACCCCTCTTCTATGCTGGTTACTTCATCTTAATGGCTAAGACCCCTGACGGTCTCCCAACATGTCTTAACGATTTGGCTCTCTTACGCAATAAGTCTGATCTTAAAATTAGCATAAGTAAAAGTAAGACAATAATTTTCAATAGAAGTGGAAAAATTCTAAAAGGGCACAATTTTTCCAACGAAAACAATAAGCTAGACTTAGTCCAAGACTTTACATATCTTGGCATCGATATTACAGCTGGTGGCTCTTTCTCAAAAGCTATTTCTAGTTTGGCAGACAAAGCTAACAAGGCAATGTACCCATTAATAGATGTAATTTTTAAATTTAACCTCCGTATAGCCCACTCGATGGACCTTTTTTCTAAATTAATCAAACCGATCCTCTTATATGGCTCCGAAATATATTCAGTCTTTTCCGACCATCAGCTTAAAGCCGTTTCTCAGGGAAAAATTAGTATGTGTAACTACCTTTTAAAATCTAAGATTGAGAAACCAATTCTTAAATTTTGTAAAATAATGCTTGAATTAAATTCTGGCATAGAATCTCCCTAAAAGACAACGACACACTTTTGACGCTTGCAAACAAAACTAAAATCTCTCAACGTCAATAAGGTTGGTAAACAAAAATAACGATATCTGTTTATAGATTTTTGGAATACGGAAATGCGTACGGAATTGAAAACTTAGAACATACACTCTTCAAACATAAATTTGAAGCAGAGAGGTATCTGACACTACTGAATAATTTTAAGTCAAGGAAAATTCTCGCAAAATTCAGGAAGACATATGGGTCTAGAATTTTTACAACGAAAATGCCAGATGTGTAAACTTAACGAGATTGAGGATGAAAAAGCAATTTATCTTTTCAGCCTATAAACACCATAAAAACATAATATTTCAAATTGCGAATCCCCCCATGTCATCTCTTGATGAACTTTTACTATATTTTGTCTCGAATACAGAAATACCTATACTTAATGCTCTATGCAGTTTTACAAGTCACCATGAGAAAGACACAACATCGACTAATATTCCAAATTCCTAATCGTATTTTTTCTTGTTATTTTTCAGCAGTTATATTTGTGTTAACATCATATTTGTCTAATTTTTACTGTAATTTGTTCCGTTCCCGCCATACTTTTGTCAGTAGCGCACATGGCATTATATTTTTGTTATTATTATTATTGTATTTTGTTTGTAATGATTTTACTGATCGTCTTTTTCCTTCTTCTTTTCACTTTTACCGACAAAACTTACGCTCTAATTTTAATTTAAGCTATAGAAAATGTTTGTAATTACAGATAAAAGCTGATGTCTTCAGTTCAAAAAATATTTTTATTTAGCGTTAAGATTACTTTTCATTTTCCGGGATCCTTGTAGTAAACCGAGGAACGATCTATCCACCAATGAGTAAGAACCACTTAACAGCCAATAACGAGTGACTGTATTACAATAACAAAACATATTTCTGAAAATATTTTTGAAATAAATCTGCTAGACTACTTTTAAAAATTGAATATGGATTTAAATAACACGAGAAATGCATCTATCGGGCACATGTAGTTGTTTTTATTTCATTGATCCAAACCATTTTAGTTCATTGAAGATGGAAAGTAACCAAAAACGGTAACGAAATTGACCATGAACTATGGGTCAACGTTGATTTATAATAAAAATGCTGACTTTTGTTGATACAGATTTTTAATTCTGCTATCACGCTTTAAGTCTCAGTAAAATTAAATCTACAGAATCGTTTAAAGAAACTATTGAATCGTGCATTTTATGATACCAGCATGAATTATGTTTTCATAATTTTGTAATCGGTTCCAGTCCTCTACGGCAAAACATACTGTAACTCTCTTAACAATTGTGATACCAGCATCAAACTTGGTATTCTTGCACAGTAACACAAGATCAAAAAGATAGGATTCAGACTAATCTTGAAATTGCCCCTAAATGCTATTTTAGAATGGAGTACTTGGCTCCGGTCTTGTTCCATTGTTTTTACAGTAATTCTCTTGTACCTCTCTTGTATTTTGATACCAATATGAAAGTATAGAAGTACAAAAATGTATTGTACTTGTATTTAACAAAGCAAATTCTTTGAGTAACGTGAAGAAATTCTGGAGAAATCTGTTCACGAAGAAAACCAGTTGAGAACCTCACTCCAGCAAAAGGTTCCCTATTGCAGCAGATAAAGAGAGTCACGAAACTGCTTTCCAGTTTCAATAAACTGGAATTGTCCAAAAACATATACATATTATCTGCGAACTTAGATACATTGTTTAGAATCCTTTAATATGTTTTTGGGCAATTGGAACTGTTTAAAATTGGAAAGCAGGTCTTCCAACAAATAATTGGATTTTTCAGCTGCCTTTAGAAGGCAGCTAAAATTGAACTCGGGCAATTCGAGTATTTTACGCTACCTGAATTCGCAAATAGACGATTGCGATAAAGATTGCACCAGGGAATTGTTCACCATGAAACTAAAGTAATCTATACTCTAAATTAATGCTGATTTCGAGATAGGTTAATTAATGCTGACTTCGAGATCAGGCTCTCCGTCCGAAAAAAATCGAAAATAAAAAATAAAAATATTTATTTTCGGACGGAGAGCCTGATCTCAGGCTAGGTTCTTGATCCAATTTTTTCAGCTTGTCAAAGACTGGAACCGAGTTCAAATTTCTAAAAATGCATTTAGGGGTAATTTCGGGATGGGATCTCATCATATCTTTTTCAGCTTGTCAAACTATGCAAGAATACCATGTTTCATGCTTGTATCATAATTTTCAAGAAAGTTGCAGTAAGAAATGTCGAGTAGGACTGGAACCAAGTACCCGATTCTTAAAATAGCATTTAGGGGCAATTTCAAGATGAGGTCCCCTTTCTATCTTTTTCAGCGCATAAAATTATTCCTCTAATGGCCTTGACCATTAATAAAAGTTTGCTTCTTGTTTTAATAAATAGCATGATATGGCTTGACATAATAAAAGAGTTTAGATTTCTTGTAAATATAAAATTTATGTGTTAAAAGGTTGAATTGTATCTGTGTGTCTTTGGAAAGCTTTTCTTTTCTTTGTTATTGTTATTGGCAATGATTTACCTATTATTTGTATAAATTTATATTATCGCAATAATTTTTGTCGTAATAGAGTAGGCAATGATCTTAGAAAAAAACTTTTTTTTAGTTGATATCTTGTCTTTCTACATTGCTCTTGGATCAAGATTGCACGATTTGGCAGAACTCTTCAACGCAGCAACTCTTTCAGGCTGTTCTTAGTTTTACAATAAGTCCGAAGCCAAAGGTATTTTTCATTTAAAGCCAATATCGTGCTGTTATTAATATATTTCTCTCGCAGTTTCCTTGAACCTAGTCATTACATAAATTTATAAATACGGCTCATTTATTAACCTAGTTTACTTTTATTTGATTTCTTTGTGTATATAAACTATATTGTGTTGATTGTTGAATATGTACGGGACTGCTTGTCCACACTCCGGATTAACTATCTGCCACTGTTTACACGAGGTAGGCCAGCTTACATATACGAATGGGATTGCTAGAATCTCGCCATTACATTAAGAAAATTAATCTCACTCCAACGTGCCTATTTTTGTTAATGAGGCTCAACAGATTCTCGATTATAATTTCATCGTGAAAAATGATACTTCTATTGTAAATAACAATGAAAATTACGTATAGTGCTAAGACTTCCTTTCAATACATGCATTGACGACAATTCCAGCTCACTTAAATAAGCCAGCCCACTTGATTGTGTTTACCTGGGAAATTGTCACCCTACATTTCTCATGGATCTCAGATCTGGCTCACCTCTCATGTAACTACAAAGATAAATTTACAGATGATATTACAGAATTCAGATCTCACCAAAAACCATATTTACATGAGGTGGGCTAGCCCACTTAAAGCGAGATCTGTGAGTTCTGTATGATCATCTGTAAATTTATCTTTGCGTTGACACGAAAAGTGTGCCAATTTACCTTCTTTGTGAGATCAGTGACGAAGGATGCTTGCGTTAATGGAGAGAATGGAAGTTTTGGAACCATACATAATTTTCATTGTTGTTTACAATAGATAGGATTATCTTTCAAAATTAAATGATAATTGAGAATTTGTTGCGCTTTATTAACGGGATAAATCACTGCTAAAAAGTGGACGAGATTTCCCCGGATTTACGAAATCCCAAATATTTTCGCTTGGATTTCCAGCGAAAAATCAATCTAATCGTAAGCGTGCTTTTAATGATAGAGGAAGCTATTTTTAGTATGTTCTTGACTGAACCTGGGAACACGAAGATCATCACTGTTTCTAGTTGGTATTCGGAAATTGATGAATTTTCTGGAATTTGTTGTAAATGCTTTGCGGTGATATGTTATGCTGTATTCTATAAGTCATAACAGCACAATGATACTTCTGCAACTAGTTTATATTTAGACCTTTTTGCAGCTTTGCATCTTTGCGTCTTCATTGGTGTCAACATGTTAATTTTCCATGCTATGTACAAGCTCCTCTATACTGTGATTAGTGATGGTTACTTTTATCATCTGCATCCATGTAAGTTTTAGAGTGCCCAAGACATTGCTCAAAGTCTTTGACATAAACAATGAAAACAGTTGACGTAAACAAGAACCTTGTGGAATTTCGCAAATGACATCAAGATTTCTTGGCTTACGAACGTTTACAGAGCAAAATTGGCTGCGGTTTATAGGATATCAGCTGACCAAGTCATTTTCATTTGCCAGTTACCCCAGATAACACTTAGTTTTCTAATTAATATCTCTACTGTATCGAAGGGTTTTTTTTTAATCAAGAACGAGTGCAAAATTGACATTTTTGCTGTCAATATTCGAATACCAATTGTCTGAGACATTGACGAGAGAGGTAACGGTGGAGTATCACCTCCTCAAACAAATACACACACAAAAATTCATTCTATGACCACATCAAAAACAAACTCTCATGCCACTTCAACCATCAAAGAATACATTTTCACCACAACCAAAACAAAATCTTATTCACAAGTAACT